>ML102805.1:0-102677 GCA_003697995.1 Taxidea taxus jeffersonii | reverse complement strand
AAAAAAAGGAGCAAGAAGTACAAAAGCTCTAAGATAATAAAATATTTGGTGTATTCAATGAATATAAAGAAGGTTGGCGGCTGGAACGGAATAATCAAGAGGAGAATGTTGGATTTGATTTTGGATGGACAGACTAGGAAAGAGCATTTAAATCCTCGTATACCACATTAAGGGGTTTAATTGTCCTTTGTGTTATGGCAAGCCGTTGGAGAATCTTTTGCAGGGCATGGCAGAAATTGATTGACTTTATCAAAAAAGATTTCTCTGCTAACAAAACCTGTCTCCCTAACCAAATTCTACTCTGACTCCTCTGAGCTACTTCCTTAACTAGGCCACAACCGTGGCCTATAAAGCCTATAGACTCCCCATCCAACTCTACCCACATCCTGCCCCCACCTCCTCAAACACACAAGCAATAAGAGATTCAAACAAACACTAGCATATTTCTAGTAACTCAAAACTCCTTTCCTGCATGACTGCAGGCCCCTTAATTTCCTGCCTGGGAAAGCTCAAGGCTGCCAAAAGAATTTACTGTTTGTTCCGCTAACACCTGAAGATAAGGCCTGTGTCTCCAGTCTCTGTGGGGAAGTAACAGCCTAGCTTCGGTAAGTGCCAGTTAGCAGACCCAGATGGTCAATGACATTAACCAATGCCCCATGTCACTTTTTGGAAATGTTCACTTCTCTGATTCTGTTTAAAATCCTGCCTATCCCTTTCCCTATTCCCTCACTCTCCTTCTAAAATGTCTGGTCACTTCTACACACTCGTACCTGAGTTAGGTTCATGCTGGACCCGATACCCTGTTGTAAGAGTTATTGCTAAACAATCTGTCCTCCATGCTTTGACCAGTGTCTGGCTTTGTTTATCTTTGACATCGCATGAAGAATAAAATAACTGCAGGCGAGTAAGAATTGAGACAATGGGACAAATCAAGTGGTTAAAGACATGGTCAAGAAAGATATTATTTTGGTAGAGTTATACTAATACAAGTGGTGGGAAATGGCTGGATCTTGGTTTATTTTTGAGGATAAAATTGTAGTTACTATGAGTGGTTGATTGGATCAAGAATATTAGTGCTTCTTTTATTATTTAACCTAATTCTTACCATAAAATTTCCGCTGAATGCATATTTTAAAGTTTTTATGAGTTTATAATTTATTTTTTATAATTTTTATAATTTACATTATAATGAACTATACAGATATTAAGGGTATGGTTTTGATGAGTTTTGGTAAATAAATAGAGTCACAAGTCATAATCTAACCAATATATAGAAACTTCGAATGTTCCCTTGTGTCCCTTCTTTCCCAGGCCCCCAACCCAACAGACAATCACTCTCCTAGTTTCTTTCAACATAGGTTAGGTTTGCCTGCCCTGGAACTTCATATAAACTGAATCATAAAGTAAGTATTTTCTGTACATGTTTCCTTTACTCCTTTTCCTTTTTATTTTATTACTGAATTTAGGGACTGAATGCTGGATTCCTCCAAAATTCATATGTTGAAAGCCTAACCTCCATTGTGACGATATATGAAAGTGGGGACATAGGGAGGTTATAAAAAGGGGATGAGATAGCAGAAATTCCTCTCTCTGCCATGTGAAGACACAAGAAGGTAGCCATCTACAAGCCACAAAGAGGGCCTTAGCAAAGCCTGATTCAGCTGACACCTTCATCTTGGTCTTCATAGTCTTCAGAATTATCCATTGTTTAAGCTCCCTACCCTATAGTATTTTGTTATTGCAATAGGAGCTGAGTAACAAGCATGCTGTATGGACTTAATACAAAGTGTTTATTCTTCCCTTGACAAACATTTGAACAGTTTCCAGTTTGGGGCCATTATGCATAAATATGTTATAAACATCCTGTATGAGTTTTTTGTTGTATACCTTTTAATTTTTCTTTTTTTAAAGATTTTATTTACGTATCTGAGAGCGAGAGAGAGAGCACAAGCAGGGGGAGCAGCAGGCAGTGGGGGAAGAAGGATCCCAACTGAGGAAAAAGCTTGATGCAAGACTGGATCCCAGGCATTACCTGAGCTTAAGGCAGATACTTAACTGACTGAGCTACCCAGGCACCTCTGTTTTAATTTCTTTTTTGAGAATATCTAAATATGAAATTGGTAGGTCATAAGAATGTATGTTTAATTATATGAGGAATACCAGAATGATTTCTCAAGTGGTTGTGCAATTTGCAATTCACCAGCAAGGTATGAAAGTTCCAGTTTCTCCACATACATAAATAGAGAATGTTATCTAGCCTTTACATTTTTGACATTTTTGTGGGTGAAAAGGAGTATCTCACTGTCATTTTAATTTGCATTTTTCCAGTGACTGGTCATGTTAAGCAGCGCTGCATGTGCTTTTGAATTATTTGTATTTCTTTACCTATATGGTACCCACTTATATCTATTCCCTTTTTCATTCAGCTATTTAAAAAAATCATTGTATTGTGTGTTATTTACAATTTCAGAACAGAGGCCCCTTGTCAGGTGTATGTACTGCAACCACATTCTGTAAATAAAAAAAAGCCTTGCATACTCCAAAACCATGAAGGTATTGCTTTTTTTCCCCCCAGAAACTTTTCTTTTATCTTTTACACTTAGGTCTATCATCCATCTCTAATTTTTGTGTTGGATATAAAATAAAATACCTTTTATTTCTAATGTAGATATTAATTTTTTTCTGTATTATGTGTTCAAAAGACTATTCTATTCTCCTCAAATCACTTTAGTAACTTTTATTTAAAAATCAATTAATTATGTGGTTTGCTGTCTATTCTGCTCTCTCTACTTTGTCATTGGTCTATTTGCTTACATTTAAGGTAATAGAACACTGTTTACTCTAGACTTGTAGTGAGTCTTTTTTTTTTAAGATTTTATTTATTTATTTGACAGACAGAGATTACAGGCAGGCAGAGAGGCAGGCAGAGAGAGAGGGGGAAGCAGGCTCCCTGCCAAGCAGAGAGCCCGATGTGGGGCTCGATCCCAGGACCCTGAGATCATGACCCGAGCTGAAGGCAGATGTTTAACTCACTGTGCCACTCAGGCACCCCTAGACTTGTAGTGAGTCTTGAAAGCAGGTATCATAAGTTCTCCAAATTAGTTTTTTGCAGATTTGCTTTCTGGACAATTCATTACACTCTGGGTTATACACAATTAACTTTTTGAACTCCTTTGCCCCACCCTCCACCCAACCGCCAAGCATAACTTCTTCACTCTTCTCAGCAGAAAGACCCACCAAGTAAACTCTCTTTCATTTGTAAATGGAATATACACTAGGCCTGAAATACTTCTCATGTACCTGAGTTTTCTGGTCTAGTCATTACACTTCTGGCTTGTCCACAACTTTGCTTCTGCCTGTGCTCTCTGGATTTAACAAAACAGCAAGACAGCAGGATAGTAACACATCCACTGGTCATAGCAAGGTGGTGGAAGATCCCAGCTCACCCACTTATGCTAGCAGGGTAGATGTGCAAAATGGTGTCTATCTGTCAGTCTCCAGGGAGAGTTTTGATAGTCCCCTGCTCCTCCAGCATATGCTTTTAGATTAGCAAATGACTCTCCCTCATATCTAACTGCTTTTCAAACTTCTGTTTTTTGCCTGGGGCCTTGGTCTCAGAGGGAGAGAGTCTGCACACAAACCTTTTAAAAGGGAAGCTCAGTTTTCTATAGCACTTTGGGTCCTTGGACATCAACCCCATTGGTTTTCTAAGCCAAAAGTTTTGGGCCTCATCTCCCTGGTGTGGGTCCCAGGGGTTGGGGCACTTGATGTGGGGCACTTCTTGCTCTCCTGGAGAAGTTCCCACCAGACTGAGTTTCTATTCTATTATGTGTCACTGTGCTGAGGGTGGGGTTTTGGGGAGACTGTGCTTCTACCTCTCCAACCCTTCTTGATGTGGTCTTTTTACTCCTTTGTTATGGAAAAGCCATCCATCTAGTTTTCAGATCTTTTTCAGAGGGAAATGATCCATATATCATTGTGGATTTTGTGTCCATAGGAGGAGCTGAGTTCAGAACCTTCCTATGCCACTATCTTGTGGAAATGTCCTCAGGGTCTGTTTATTGAATATTAGTCTATTTGGAATGTGAGAAAAGCTGAGTCAAATCCATCTTTTTTGGTTTATTCCCAACTTTAAATATTTGTCAAAGATGGCTCATTTTACTAATAGAAAGCCATTTTCATCTCTATATTATACATTTGCAAATAAATGAATAAATAAATATCTTTATAATATTATCAGCAGGAGTTCCCTATGTTTTCTATTGAAAACCAATGAGCTGAATTTAGATTTTCAATTAATGCTACAGTAGAACTATGTAGGAGGCTACAAAACATTTAAAAAAATTCCACAATATTCCTACAAAAGTCATTATTTTTTTATATTGTTTTGGGGTAAGCTTGCTATGATATGGTTCTGAAAATTATGTTATACTTTTAAAAGACAACTACTGCATTCTGCAATGGTTTTAGGAAGAAGAGGAATCAGAGTAAAATTTATTTTTCTTTCCTTATAGGGTTTTAAACTTTGTAGTATATTAATAAAAAAATCACTAGTAAAGCAGAAAATAAGTATCAATTTGTGCATCCAAAGATTGTTGTCAATTTGTTCAGATATGCCTGCTGAAATCTAATTGAGACCAGACATTGTTTTCTCGTTCCTGCTGCCTTTCTCTAGTCAGCCAGTGCTCCCCACCTCCTACACTCTCCAACTGCCTAGCTAAAATTTTGACCTGTCAAGAACTGTATTCTCTATTGTATATTTCCAAGGAATATCAGCCCCCTTGGCCACCAGATCCAGGCAGTCAAGGGATGTTCCCTGCATAGAGTTTTGGAATGTGTTCATATTTAAGTTGTTATCAACTTAAAATAGACTTTTTTAAAGATCATTTATTTATTTATTTGACAGAGAGAGAGGGAGAGATCACAAGTAGGCAGAGAGGCAGGCAAAGGGAGAGGGGGAAGTAGGCTCCCTGCTGAGCAGAGAGCCTGATGAGGGGCTCAATTCCAGGACCCTGAGATCATGACCTCAGCCAAAGGCAGATGCTTAACCCACTGATCCACCCAGGTGCCCCTAAAATAAACTTTTTATACCTAGGATGATACATGTGAGCCTCATGATAACCACAAAACAAAAATTTATAATAAATACACAAAAGAAAAAGAGAGGAATCTGAACACTACCATAAAGAAAGCTATCAAACCACAATGGAAGAGGGAAGAACAGATAGGAAGTACAAAAACATCTAGAAAACAATTAACAAAATGTCAATCAGTGGATACCTATCAATAATTACTTTAAAAAATAATTTCTTTAAATATAAATGACCTTAATTCTCAATCAAAAGACATAGGTGGCTGATATGATCAACTCAATAGATTCAGAAAAAGCATTTGATAAAATTCAAAATCCATTTATGAATGAGCTCTCAACAAAGTAGGTACAGAGGAGATGTTCCTCAACATAATAAAGGCTATATATGATGAATCCATAGCTATCATCATACCCAATAGGAAAAAGTTGAAGCTTTTCCTTTAAGATCAGAAATAAGATAAAAATCCCCACTTTTAATCGCAACAGTATTGGAAGTCCTAACCACAGCAGTTATCCAAGAAAAGAAATTAAAAGGCATACAAATTAGAAAAAATAAATAAAACTGGCACTATTTTCAGATGACACAATACTAGATATAGAAGAACCTAAAGGCCACCCAAAAGCTTTCAGAACTATTACATGAGTTCACTAAAGCTCCAGGATATAAAATTAATATACAAAAATATGTTGCATTTCTATGTACTAATAACCAGAGAGAGAAATCAAGAAAACACTTCAATTTGCAATTGCATCAAAAAGAATAAAATGCCTATGAGTAAATTTAACCAAGAAGATGAAAAATCTATACACTGAAAACTCTAAGATATTTACAAAAGAAATTGAAGACACAAATAAATGGAAAGATATTTCATGTTCACAAATTAGAGAATTAGTATAGTTAAAATGTCCATGCTACACAAAGCAATCTATAGTCAATGCAATCCTGATCAAATTGCAATGATATTTTTCATAGAATTAGAAAAAATAATTCTAAAATTTATATGGAGCCACAAAATACCTTGAAGAGCTAAACAATCTAAGAAAGAAGAACAAGACGAGAGTTTTCATGCTCCCTGATTTGAATCTATATTACAAAACTATAGTAATCAAAACAGTAGCATAAAAACAAACACATAGACTAATGGAACAGAATGTAAACCACCCCCTTAAAAAAATGTATATATGGTCAATTAATTGACAATGAAGGAGTCAAGAATAAATAATGAAGAGAAGATAATCTCTTAAAAAATGGTGTTGGAGGGATGCCTGGGTGGCTCATTTGGTTAAGCGGCTGCCTTCGGCTCGGGTCATGATCCCGGCGTCCTGGGATCGAGTCCCTCGTTGGGCTCCTTGCTCAGCGGGGAGCCTGCTTCTCTCTCTGCCTCTGCCTGCCACTCTGTCTGCCTGTGCTCACTCTCTCTGACAAATAAATAAATAAAATCTTATTTTAAAAAATGGTGTTGGAGGGGCACCTGGGTGGCTCAGTGGGTTGGTGCCTCTGCCTTCAGCTTGGGTTGTGGTCCCAGGGTCCTGGGATTGAGCCCTGAGTCGGGCTCTCTGCTCGGTGGGGAGCCTGTTTTTTCCTCTCTCTCTGCCTGCCTCTCCACCTACTTATGATCTCTGTCTGTCAAATAAATAAATTAAAAAATATATATTTAAAAAATCTAAAAAATGGTGTTGGAAAAACTGAAATGTACTTGCAAAATAATGAAACTGGACCACTTTCTTACAACATATAAAAGATTAATGCAAGGGGTGCCTGGGTGGTTCAGTGGATTAAAGCCTCTGCCTTCAGCTCAGGTCATGATCCCAGGGTCCTGGGATAGAGTCCCGCACTGGCTCTCTGCTCAGTGGGGAGCCTACTTCCTCCTCTCTCTCTCTCTCTGCCTGCCTCTCACCTACTTGTGATCTCTCTCTCTCTGTGTCAAATAGATAATTAAAATATTTCAATAAAATTAACTCAAAAGAAATTAAAAACTTGAACATAAGATTTAAACCATAAAGTCCTAGAAGAAAACATTAGTGGTAAGCTCCCCAATATCAACCTTAGCAATGTTTACATTGGATCTGACTCTAAAGGCCAATAAACAAAAGCAAAAATGAAGAAATGAAACGAAATCAAACTAAAAAGTTTCTGCACAGAAAAGGAAACCGTTAACAAAATGAAAATACAGTCTACAGAAAGGAAAAACAATTACGAATCATATATCTGATAAGAGGTTGATATCTAAAATATACAAATAACTCATACAATGAAATACCAGTAACAGAAACAAAATTCAATTAAAAAATGATCAGAAGCTCTGAATAGACATTTTTCTAAAGAAGACATGCAGATGACCAACAAGAATATGAAAAGATGCTCAAAAGCACTAATCATCAGGAAAATGCAAATCAAAACCACAATAAAATATTACCTTACACCTGTCAGAATGGCTAGTATCAAAAAAAGACAAAAAATAACGTGTTGGTGAGGATGTGGAGAAAAAGGGACCCTTCTTCACTGATGATGGGAATGCAAATTGGTGCAGCCTTTGCAGAAAACAGTATAAAGTTTCAAAAAAAGCAAACTCAAACTCATAGGTATAGAGAATAGTATGGTGGTTCTCATAGAAAAGAAAGTTTGGGGGGAGAGGTGTGAAGTTGTTGAAGGGAATCATGATGTACAAATTCCCAGATATAATACAAATGGTGATGGGGGTGTAAATAAAGTACAGCACAGGGGATATAGTCAATAACATTGTATTAACTTTGTATGATAACAGATGATAACTAGACTTATTGTGATGATCATTTTGCAGTGTATACAATAAGGAATCACTATGTCATACACCTGAAACTAATATAATATTGTATATCAATTTGCCTCAATTAAAACAAAAACAAAACACTGAAACCATAAAACAGTACCATTATCCATTTTAATATAGCAGGCTGGAACCATCAGTAAAATGAAGATATATTTCCAACTCATAATTTGAATACCGTGGCACTTTTTTGACTGCACCACAAACTAGGGAGAATTAATACTCTGTAGAAGTTGTCGCCAAGATGTGCAAAGAACTACCATTGAAAAGATGAAAGCCTATAAAAGAGGCTGAAAGATAAATGTTTTCTGAGCTTATAAAATGCTTAGATGGGCTTGGTGTTACTGCATCTTCTGAATCTGAATTTTCTATCATGAAACAATCAAAATAATATGATATTTTGACAGGCTATCGTCAAAGTTGTCTAAAAGAAATGAAGTGGAATGGAGACCGCAATTATGTTACATGTGGCTACGGGGAAAAAAGTAGCATATGTAATGGAAATCTTTAAATTCCTGAGGCTAATTTCAAACAATATATTCCACATCCATGCTCTCCTTCTTTTAAATCCATGTCTTTTATAAGTGCTGCCAAATTAAATGACTGGCTTTCATGAAGGTTCTCTGACTTAGCTCTCTCCTGCGGAAGTGCTAATGAACAGTGAAATCGTGATAGAGAAAGCAGCAGAGGGAACAAAGAAGCCCATTGGGACACAAGACTATATCTTTTTTGCTCCATTTGTACTTTAAAACATGGATATTGACACTGTCATAATAAAAAGATTGCATCTGGTCCTATATGCTTTTCATCTGGCATTCAGTGATACATAAAACTTTGTGAGCTTGTCTTAATATGTAATGATAATCCTCAGGGCACCTGGGTGGCTCAGTTGGTTGAGTGTCTGACTCTTGATTTGTTGAATATATTTATAGAATAATGTTTGAAAATAAATGAATGATTCTGCCACACCAACTGATAAATGGTATTTAAGCAAGGCAATCCCTAAAAGGGATTCTATGATATTTTCAATAATCTCAAGCCACTTATTTTTTTAAATTTATTTATTTTTTTAGAGAGAGAGAGAGAAAGTGCGAGCTCAGGCAAACAGAGTGGTAGACAGAGGCAGAGGGAGAAGCAGGCTCCCTGCCGAGCAAGGACCCCGATGTGGGACTCAATCCCAGGACCTGGGATCATGACCTGAGCCGAAGGCAACCGCCCAACCAACTGAGCCAACCAGGCATCCCTCCCAAGCCACTTCTTAACTCATACATAATAATTGCTTTCTTCTATAGAAGACTTGTCAAGTAACTCATTATTATTATCTTGTAAAGGCCAATTGATGTCTTCTTTGTGTACAGCCTGACAATGCTCCAATCAGGAAGAGGGCCTTTAGAAAGGACCCAGGGAGAAAGCAATATGGCTGAGGAGTAGGAGACTGAAATATCATCAGGTCCCAGGAGTTCAACTAGATAGTTATCAAATGATTTTAAACACCTACAAACTCAATAGGAGATAGAAGATAAGAAGAGCAGCAGTTCTAGGAACAGAAAATTGACCACTTTCTGGAAGTTAGGATGTGCAGAAGAGTGAATCCAAAGTGACAAGAAGATAGACCATGGAAGGAGGGACCAGCTCCCGGCAAGTGAGAAAGCAGAGGAGCACGAAACTGGAACTTTCAGAAGACTGCTCCACTGAGGGACATTGCTCCAGAGACTAAGCATGGGGTGAAACACTTGCAGAGACAGTGTGGTCTCAGGCCTGCAGGTTCACAGAAAGACCAGGGGCGTCTGAGTGTGGCAGAGTTCTCAGGTATCAGAACAGGGAAGCTGGGTGCAGAGACAGAGCCATGCAGTGGGCTCTCAGCTTGGGATTACCTTAAACCATGATCCAAGTCAAAGTAGGACCACTGATCTCTGTGCAGGGATGACACAAGTGGCAGATCCAAGGAGACTCACCTTCCTCCCCAAGAAGAGCAGCGTGGGAGCACACTGCAGGAATCTGCTGGGTTTGGAGACTACAAATGGAAAAGTGCACCACAGATAGAAACACTCAGTCACAGGCTGGGTGAGCTGAGTATGGCCAGAGACCAGGGAGATGGGAGTGATAGACTGCTTTTCTCTGAGGGCGCACTGAGGAATGGGGCCCTAAGCTCTCGGCTTCTAAGGACCAGAGGTTAGGAGGCTGCCATCTTTATTCCTGTCCTCCAAAGCTGTAAGGAAAGTGTTCAGGGAACAAAAGCTACCAAGAGTGAACCTGAGCAGATTACTCACCCTGGCCACTGGCAAGGATGGTATAATTCTGCCTCAGGCAAAGACATTTGAGAATCACTGCCACAGGCCCCTCTCCCAGAAGATCAGCAAGAACATCCAGCCAAGACCAAGTTCACCAATCAATGAGAACTGTGGAACTCCAGAAGTAGGGGAAAGCAACACATTGAATTCTAGAATTCATGGTTTATTCCCATGATCATTTAGTCTTTCAAAGTTATTTTTTTAATTTTATTTTACTCTTAGTCTATTTTTCCTCTTTCCTATTTTAACATTTCTTAACTATTTTATCTTATCAATACATTTAAAAATATTTTAAATTTCATTGTTATAGTCGTATTTTATCCCTTCATTGTATTATTGTACTTAACCTTATTTTTGTAGACATATAGGCTTTTTTTTCCTTTAAAATTTTGAGATACAATTTCTTCAAATGGATCAAAATTTACCCTAAATCTAGTGCATGGCTTTGTTCTAGTCTCCAGCCTGAGCATATTATTTCCTCTTATATTTTTTTTTCAACCAGCTTCTTATCTTATCAATTCCTTTTTAGAATCTTTCTAATTTTCATCTTTGCAGTCATATTCCATCCCTTCATTGTATTTACTCTTATTTTTGTAAATATGGAAGTTTTTCTTTCTTTAAAATGTTGGAAGATAGTTGCTTCTAAAAGATGAGAATACACCCAAAATCAAATGTGCGGCTCTGTTCTATTCACTAGTCTAATATATATATATATATATATTCATTTTTCCCCTTTCTCCTCCCCCTCCAGTTTTGGATCTCTTCGGATTTGGTTAGTGTATATTTTCTGGGGTCTTTGCCACCCTTTTAGTATTTTGTTCTCTCATTCTCTATTCTTCTCTGGCTAAAATGACAAGGCAGAAAAATTCACCTCAAAAAAAAAAAAAAGAATAAGAGACAGTACTGATGGCTAGGGACCTAATCAATATGGACATTAGTAATATGTCAGAACTAGAGTTCAGAATGACGATTATCAAGGTGCTTGCTGGGCTTGCAGAAAGCATGGAAGATATTAGAGAATCCATTTCTGGAGAAATAAAAGAACTAAAATATAACCAAGCTGAAATCAAAAAAGCTATTAATGTACAATCGAAAATGGAATCTCTTACTGCTAGGAAAAATGAGTCTGAGGGAGAATTGGTGATATAGAAGACCACATGGTGGAGGATAAAGAAGCTGAGCAAAAGAAGGACAAACGACTGCTGGACCACTAGGGAAAAATTCGAGAGATAGGTGGCACCATAAGATGAAACAATATTAAATAATTGGGATCCCAGAAGAAGAAGAAAGAGAGAGGGGGGTATAAGGTATATTGGAGTAAGATATAGTAGGGAATTTCCCTAATATGGCAAAGGAAACAAGCATCAAAATCCAGGAGGCACAGAGAAACTCAATATCAACAAAAATAGGTACACACCCTGTCTTCTAATAGTAAAATTGACAAGTCTCAGAGACAAAAAGAAAATCCTGAAAGGAGCTTGGGACAAGTGGTCTGTAACATGCAATGGTAGAAATATTAGATTGGCAGCAGACCTATCCACAGAGACCTGGCAGGCCAGGAAGGACTGGCATGATCTATTCAGAGCACTAAATGAGAAAAATATGCAGCCAAGAATACCATATCCAGCAAGGCTATCTTCAAAATAGAAGAATACCATATCCAGCCAAGAATACCATATCCAGCAAGGCTATCATTCAAAATAGAAGGAGAGATAAAAAGCTTCCAGGACAAAAAAAAAAAAAAAAAAACTAAAAGAATTTGCAAACACCAAACCAGCCCTTTAGGAAATATTGAAAGGGGTCCTCTAAGCAAAGAGAGAGCCTAAAAGTAACAGAACAGAAAGGAACAGAGACGATATACAGTAACAGTCATCTCACAAGAATATAATGAATATAATGACACTAAATTCATATCTTTCAATAGTTACTCTGAAGGTAAACGGGATAAATGCCCCTATCAAAAGACAAAGAATATCAGAATGGATTAAAAAACAACAACAAGACCCATCGATATGCTGTCTGCAAGATACTCATTTTAGACCCAAAGACACCTCCAGATTTAAAGTGAGAGGGTAGAAAGTAATTTACAATGCAAATGGACATCAAAAGAAAGCTGGGGTAATAATCCTTATGTCAGATGAATTAGATTTTAAGCCAAAGACTGTAATAAGGGATGAGAAAGGACACTATATAATACTTAAATGGTCTGTCCAACAAGACCTAACAATCTTAAATACCTATGCCCTTAGCATGGGAGCAGCCAATGATATAAACCAATTAACAGCAAAATCAGAGAAACACGTCGATAATAATATAATAATAGTGAGGGCTTTAACACCCCCTTCACTGAAATGGACAGATCATCTAAGCAAAAATCAACAAAGGAATAAATGCCTTAAATGGCACACTGGACCAGATGGACATCACAGATATATTCAGAACATTCTATCCCAAAGCAACAGAATACATATTCTCTCTAGTGCACATGGAACATTCTCCAGAATAGATCACATCCTGGGGCACAAATCAGGTCTCAAACGGTACCAAAAGATTAAGATCATTTCCTGCATATTTTCAGACCACTATGCTCTGAAACTGGAACTCAATCACAAGAGGAAAGTTGGAAAGAACTCAAATACATGGATGCTAAAGAGCATCCTACTAAAGAATGAATAGGTCAACCAGGAAACTAAAGAAGAATTGAAAAATTTTATGGAAACAAAGGAAAATGAAAACACAATGGTTCAAAATCTGTGGGACACAGCAAAGGTGGTCCTGAGAGGAAAGTATATAGCAATACAAGCCTTTCTCAAGAAACAAGAAAGGTCTCAAGTGCACAACCTAACCCTACACCTAAAGGAGCTGGAGAAAGTACAGCAAAGAAAGCCTAAACCCAGCAGGAGAAGAGAAATCATAAAGATCAAGGTAGAAATCAATTAAATAGAAACCAAAAGAACAGTAGAACAAATCAATGAAACTAAGAGCTGGTTCTTTGTAAGAATTAAAAAGATTAATAAACCCCTGGCCAGACTTATCAAAAAGAAAAGGAGAAAGGCCCCAATTAATAAAACCATGAATGACAGAGGAGCGATCACAAACACCACCAAAGAAATACAAACAATTATAAGAACATATTATGAATAACAATATGCCAGCAAATTTGACAATCTGGAAAAAATGGATGTATTCCTAGAGATATATAAACTACAAAAACTGAACCAGGAAGAAATAGAGAACCTGAACAGACCCATAACCAGCAAGGAAATTGAAACAGTCATCAAAAATCTCCCAACAAATAATAGCCCAGACAAGATGGCTTCCCAGGGGAATTCTACTAAACATTTAAAGAGGAATTAATATCTAGTCTCCTGAAACTGTTCCAAAAAATAGAAATGGAAGGAAAACTTCCAAACTCATTTTATGAGGCCAGCATCACCTTGATCCCAAAACTAGACAAGGATCCCATGATAAAAGAGAATTACAGACCAATATCCTTGATGAACACAGACGTGAAAATTCTCACCAAAATACTAGCCAATAGGATCCAACAGTACATTAAAAGGATTATTCACCACGACCAAGTGGGATTTATTCCCGGGCTGCAAGTTTGGTTCGCCCTCTGCAAATCAATCAATGTGATACAATACATTAATAAAAGAAAGAACAAGAACCATATGATACTCTCAATAGATGCTGAAAAAGCATTTGACAAAGTGCAGCATCCTTTTCCTGATCAAAACTCTTCAAAATGTAGGAATAGAGGGTACATATCTCAATATCATCAAAGCCATCTATGAAAAACCCACAGTGAATATCATTCTCAATGAGGAAAAACTGAGAAATTTTCCCTAAGGTCAATGGCATTTCATATGGCAGGGATGTTCACTATCACCACTGCTATTCAACATAGTATCAGAAGACCTAGACTCAGCAATCAGACAACAAAAAGAAATTAAAGGCATCCAAATAGGCAAAGAAGAAGTCAAAGTCTCACTTTTTGCAGATGATATGATACTTTATGTGGAAAACCCAAAAGGCTCCACTCCAAAACTGCTAGAACTTGCACAGGATTTCAGTAAAGTGTCAGGATATAAAATCAATGCACAGGAATCGGTTGCAATTCTATACACCAACAGCAAGACCGAAGAAAGAGAAATTAAGGAGTTGATCCTATTTACAATTAAAATTATAAACCATAAGATATTTCAGAATAAACCTAACCAAGGAGGCAAAGAATCTGTACTCAGAAAACGATAACGTACTCATGAGAGAAATTGAGGAAGACAAAAAGTAACAGAAAAATGTTCCTTGCTCATGGATTGGAAGAACAAATATTGTGAAAATGTCTATGCTACCTAAAGCAATCTACACATTTAATTTAATCCCCATCAAAATACCATCAACTTTTTTAAAGGAATGGAACAAATAATCCTAAAATTTATATGGAATCAGGAAAGACCCAGAATAGCCAGAGGAATGTTGAGAAAGAAAACCAAAGTTGATGACATCACAATTCCAGACTTCATGCTCTATTACAAAACTGTAATCATCAAGACACTATGGTACAGGAACAAAAACAGACATATAGATCAATGGAACAGAATAGAGAGTCCAGAAATGGACCCTCAACTCTATGGTCAACTAATCTTTGACAACGCAAGAAAGATTGTCCAATGGAAAAAAGACAGTGTCTTCAACAAATGGTGTAGGGAAAAATGGACAACCACCTGCAGAAGAATGAAACTGGACCATTTCCTTACACCGTACACAAAAAGATACTCACAATGGATGTGAGATAGGAATCCATCAAAATCCTTGAGGAGAACACAGGCAGCAACCTCTTTGACCTCAGCCATTAATGTTAATAATAATAATAATAATTAATGTTAATTATTAATTAACATCATAATTAATTATTATTTATTAATTATAAATAATTAATGTTAATTATTAATTAATGTTAATAATAATAACAATAATAATAGGAAACTTTGGGAGGTGATGGATTTGTTTACAACCCTAGTGGTGATGATGGTATCACAGATGTATCCTTATCCCCAAACTCATTGAACTGTATATGCTAAATATGTACAGCTTTTTATATGTCAATAATACTTCAGTAACATAGTTTTAAGAAAAGAATTTCTATTACTATATGAAGGTTTCATTGATAGTGCTGAAGTTAACAAATATGAAAGGACTTTGAAATTAGCCAGTGGGTAATTATGTGACCTTATTTTAGGGGGGAACGTACTCTTTATACTGATACATGTGTTAAAACTGTATAATGAATTTAAGATAATTCCAAGAATTACAAGAGCAAGTCAAATAGAGCATCAAAATAATCACAAAAGACAGAAAGTTGACCAATTTGGAATCAAGGAAAATCAAGTCTTGTTTTAATATACCATCAATACCTTTCTAGCCTCCATTAGATATTGATTAATATGAAGAATCATACTGTCTTTGCTTCTGTGCAAAGCTATATGACAGAAACATAGCATGTGGAACCTGGAGACTATCAGATGAAAGCCCAGAGTCTTTCTACTAACAAAGGAAAATGTGAATATAAGGAAACACACCTATCTTAAATCTGGTAGACCACAGAATATAATACTATAAAAAATGTTCTAGTAAGTTGTGAAATGCACTTTTAATTCCATTTTTTCTACGTGCAACCATCATACCTTCTATATAAAGGCAAAACTGGGAGCACATTACTTTTTTTATGGGATGTGGGGTGTGTGTGTATGCATGCGTGTGACATGAAATTACTTAATGAGTAATTAAATTAAAAAAATTAAAGTAATTTAAAAATTTAAAGTAATTGAAAATACCTCATTAAGTAATTTCATGTCACACGCATGCACACATGCACACCTCACATCCCATACTAAGCAGATAGTTTCTGGCATATAATGAATGCCATTAGAAAAGAGTTCCCTACTCTAATTTCAACCAAAAATCCTACAGAAAATAATTAATTATTGCTCCTGCTTGAACTGCAAAGATATAAATTTGATTGAAATCTTTAGTTCTCCCTAAGATTAATTTTAGTGCCCACCAAGAAAACATATATCCCCAAATGCCTATATAATCCTCCAAAACAGGTTCTTCTTTATGTGATTTATCCATATATTTGGAAATGCATTTGCTTTGCATAATTAGGATAAGTGAAAGATGTAAATCATTCCTGATTCTCACAAAAAAATAATTGGCAGCAGAAATTCAAGTATCCTCCCACTCAGAGATTATAGTACTGTATCTTCTCAATAATTGTAAGGTTGGAAGAGATAGTCTTCTAGCGGTTGTCCAATCTACAGTGTCTTCTGACATGGTGTTCCCTAAATTATTCTGCACTGACAAAAATGCAAATGATTGTTACTGAGACATGATTTATTCAGAGGAACTTATTTAACAATATGAGTGGTCTCTTTCAATGCTGCACAAATACCATAGAGCTTCATAAATTAAGAAGGTTCTCAATTAACATTTAAGAAAACAGCTTGTTGTCACCTAAGTACATTATAGCATAAACCTGCAATGAATAATTATTTAGTAGCTCTAACAGTGTTAGGTACTGATCCCCTGCCAACTTTTCAAGACATTAATGTATAACATTAATAAGAACAAAATTATGGGGACGCCTGGGTGGCTCAGTTGGTTAAGCAGCTGCCTTCGGCTCGGGTCATGATCCCGGCGTCCTGGGATCGAGTCCCGCATCGGGCTCCTTGCTTGGCAGGGACCTGCTTCTCCCTCTGCCTCTGCCTGCCACTCTGTCTGCCTGTGCTCTCTCTCTAACAAATAAATAAATAAAATCTTAAAAACAAACAAACAAACAAAAAAGATGTAAAGAACAAAACTATGGCCTTATTAATTCTCTTATATGTGTCTCCTGTATAACAGACCAAATATCAACTTCTAAACCCCAGAAAACATTGTTAAATGGTGATAAATGGTAGAAAAAACTACTTCTTATTTCTTCATGACTCTAAATTTAGCAAAATTACAACAATTTTAACAAAATTATACACAATGCTCATGACTTAAGTGGCAGGTTATTTATCTCTAAAGGGTTGAAGTGAACTGTGAAACCATCATGGTCTGTGGTTGGGACTTGGTGGCTTAAGTATTGTTTGATGAGCTGCAACGCGGGCAGAATATGTTTACAATCTTGCTTTTGGAGAGATTATGAGCAGGCAGAACAAAGGTGATCTCTTTAAGTGTCCAGGAGCATGCTGTGGCTTCTTTATTCACCAAGCTTTAGTGAATGAATGCATTCAGAAATTAGCTAATGGCTTAGTAAACTTTTAAAAACATAGTTTCCAACTATTCTATGTTAATTTTGGCTTTTAATTAGAAGAAAAGTCCAAAGAAAGAAAAAGTGATAAAGGTCTAGTTAAATTAGAATGTAGTTTTTCTTCTGATTTGTGATTCCTAGGGCTAAACTCAAGTGTATATCTAAATGTATTGTATTTATATTCATACTAAAGATCTGATTTTGTGGAAAGCCACTAATTTTTGTTCATTTTGAGTAGGAATGGGAAGGCACTTTGTAACAGCAGTTTTTTGGAATGACTTTTGGATATTAAACCTTCCTCAGTATCAACCAGAGATCTAGGTATTTGACTCCTTGCAGGCAAATGCAAAGAGCTGAACCTGCTGCATACCGCCTGGAGAGCGATACCTCATTAGGAAGAGATGTGTTTACAGACGAAGACATGACCAGGTTGGATCAGGTTCTGGTGCCTTTGAATATAATGCAGAGCCAAGTGATTGGTTTAGTAGAAGGTCAAACTTTTCTATGTTTAGCCATTCTGGTTTGTGTTAATTAATAAGAAATGTTCTGTAAATACACATTCTTAATTGCAACTAAATTAAATATTCATTTGTAACATTTGCTCTAAAAAATTGATTTCTTAATGAGTATGAAATGAATAGGTCATATTTTCAGTGCACACAGAGGTCTGTAAAAAGAACTGACTGAAAATAGCATTATTGATAATTTTAGAACTTTATAAGGATACAAAAGTGTTCTCTATGAATATGAAAGTTTCCTCATACTGTTAATATCCTCCTAAAATATATGTTTATAGAAATCAGTAACTCTTTTGTTTACTCTCTAAATATTAAGTATAGTAGGTTATTTCACTGGATATGCTAGTAGTACCCTTATGTTAAGAAACACACATAAAATATTCTCCAAAAAATATAGTAATATTATTTGATTCTGTCTGTATCTCTGTCTCTCTCTGTCTCTGTCTTTCTCTGTGTATGTGTGTGGGCTGCTCCACGTATGGAGGACTAAAAAGGCAAATTAAAGTAAATTAAGCAATTTAGAAGTGACTTCAGGGGAAAATATTTATGGATTTGAAATCTTGGTGACTCTTGATTAGAGCTTAAGCCTTATCTTTGCTATGATCTCAGGTCTATCAGTGGATTCAGTTCTGTCAGCTGTGTTTGTATTTGGGCATCCTAATCAGCTCAGGCTGCTGTAACAAAATGCCATTGTCTTATACAACTGACATTTATTCATTACAATTTTGGAGGCTGGGCAGTCCAGGATCAAAATGGCAGAAGATGTGCTTCTCAGTAGATGGCCCTCTTCCTGCCTTGCAGATGGCTGCCCTCTTGGTTTGTTCTTATATGGCAGAGAGAGGAAGTTCCAGTGTCTCTTCTTTTCTCCTTCTTCTTCCCTCTCTGCCCTCTTCTCCTTCCCCTTCTTTCCTCCTTCTTCTTCCTCTTCCCCCTCCCTTCCTCTTCTCCCTCTCCCTCCCCTTCCTTCTCTCCTTCTTCTTCATCTTTGTCTCCTCCTCTTCCTCCTCCTCCTCCTCCTCCTCCTCTTCCCCCCCTCTTCCCCCTTTCTCCTCCTCCTCCTCCTCCAAGCACTATCCTCCTCAGGAAGTCTATACCCTCATGACCTCACCTAGTACTAATTACCTCCCAAAGACTATACCTCTTAATATTATCACATTGAGGGCTACACCTTCAATGTAAGAACTTGATGGGACACTAACATTCAGTCCATTTTGCACCTGGCCCCCAAATTTATGCCCTTCTCACATGCAAATACACTCATTCCATCTCATTTCAGCATCAGCTCTAAAGTCTAAAGTCCAAAGTTTCATCTGAATATCATCTAACTGAGACATGATTGAGGCTCAAATTATTATTTATTCTGAGGGAAAATTCCTCTCCAGGCATGAATCTGTGAAAGCAAATAAATTATATGCTATTTAATGGTGAGACAGACATAGAATAGACAGAATTTTGTAAAATATTCCTTGTGTAAGAACAAAAAGGACAGAAAAACAAAGGAAAGTCAGAAAAAGAAGAGCAGTATTACAAAAAAAAAAAAGAAAGAAAGAAAGGAAGGAAGGAAGGAAGGAAGGAAGGAAGGAAGGAAGGAAGGAAGGAAGAAGAAAGAAGAAAGAAAGAAAGGAAGAAAGGAAGAAAGGAAGAAAGAAAGGAAGAAAGAAAGAAAGAAAGAAGAAAGAAAGAAAGAAAGAAAGAAAGAAAGAAAGAAAAGGAAAAAAAAAGAAGAGTGTGTGAGATCTGGTCAAATGTCAGATTTCACTTGTATTCTCTTTACTGAGAATGCCCTCCTTTCTTGGTTTAACTAGCTCTCTAGTTCTTAGAATAGCCTCATCTCTACATAACTGTTATTTATCTTCCTCCCCTATTTATTATTCCTTATTTTATTTTCTGACTTACATCATTGACCAGACCAAAATTTCCAAATTATATCCAAGAATAATAGTGAAACAGAAATCATTTTCCTGAATAGAAAATTTTGAAGTTTTGGCTTAAAATATTTCACTAAAGAAGAATATTTCTCTAAAACAATTAGATTCAATTTTAAAACTTGAGGTGAGACATTTAAGTTACTAGTGTTGCATATTTAATCAATTCTATATATTTTTCATTTAGTAACTAATATATATTATTATATCACCTATGCTTATATTCTTGGATCATACCTTTTTTGATAATGCTGAATCATATTTAATTGCAGCTGTTAACATTTCTGTTTAAATTTTTTGTTGTACACATATGTGAAATTAGTATAACATTTTCTATTTTTAATTATTTATCACTAAGCTTGGGATTAATAATAACTTCATATGATGAATTTGCTAATCTCATATTATTTTTGTGATCTACAACAGGTAATATAACTTGATAACTGAATTTCTCTTCAAACTTTGAAAGACTTCACCAGTCAACATGTAAAGACGTAACTTTTAATGTAGTATTTTTATATTTTCAATTTTTTGTTATTGTCTGCTACTTTTTTTAGGTCTGTCCTATCAATTTGGTTTTGAATTTTTTTTTTTAGAAAACAATCACAATGGACATCATTTGATTTTAGTCTTTATCATGAATTTTATGTTGTTTTGATGTGTATGGTTACTTTCTCCACTTTTTTCCCAGAACTAGCTCCTCAGATTTACTAATCCCCGTATTTTATGATGTTGTATAAATCATATTAAGTTTGTATAGTGGATTTGGCTGGACAATATTCACAAATTTCTTTATGCTGAATAGTTGTCCCTCCAAAATTAAACTGTTCTGCACTTTCAGGTGTCAACGTACTTTAAGAGACATTATAATATGGTAATTCACCATATGAATTCTAGAACCAAATTTTCTAGGCATGGATATTAGCTTTACCACTTACCAAATGTATAACGTTGAGCAAATTATTATACTTCCTGTACCTCAGCTATCTCATCTGCAAAATCAGGATAATGCTAGTATTTATCCTATAGGATGGCACTGAGGATTAAATGCATTTATTCATGCATGTCATTTAAAAGATTGCCTGTCACAGAATAAGTACTGGACAAATATAAGCAATTGTATTGATTTTGGTTCTACTTCATGACATAACAATGGTACAAGTAAATATGAGGTGTAAGGGGTTGTTAATGTGACTCCCTTCTACTGCCTGTTTCATTTGCAGCTAAGAAAAAAGGTTTAGGGATCAGACCTGAAAGAAATGAACTCTTCTCCAGCTGTTTGTTTTAATATCTGGGTTTATGACCCATCATCATCTCTCTGGGCAACAGATAAGTGCAGTGAGTCATCAGCATTTCTCTGCACATGCATACCAAATCCCTAACAACAAAATGAAAATACCCAAAGCCAAAGAGTACAGGTATAAATATCCACTCCAGCAAGCAAAAATAGCACAGCACCTTAAAGCCATTACCATGGGCTACACGGAGACCAATATAAACAATCATTTGTTGAAAATAAAGCTGAGCTTTCAGCAAATATAATAGAGCCAGATGCCTTTAGAATCAGCCATAACGTACAGAGTTTATTGGATATAACTACATGCTCATTTCTCCTGTACCCCTGCACTAAAACCTCCTACAACTAAGCAGATGTAATGTAGATGCTAAGTAGGATCCCATCTTTTTTTTTTTTTTTTTTTTAGTGATCTGCAAAGGTAGTTAGTGCTGTAAATGCTTCCAGGCTTTGATGATGATATGTCCTCAAACTACATCAAGCCAGGGAAGTCTTTTTTTTTTTTAAAGGTTTTATTTATTTATTTGACAGAGATCACAAGCAGGCAGAGAAGCAGGCAGAGAGAGGAGGGAGCAGGCTCCCCGCTGAGCAGAGAGCCTGATGTGGATGTGGGGCTCTATCCCAGGACCCTGGGATCATGACCTGAGCCAAAGGCAGAAGCTTTAACCCACTGAGCCACCCAGGCGCCCCAGGGAAGTCTTTTTAGATGCAGGGCCAGGTGGTAACAAAAAGCTGATGCTCTGGGATGCAATTCTGAGGCTTACCTAGGACAATGGCCATAAATAATTTTTGGTATTCCCCTTCTCATTTCCTAGACTTCCCATATTTTACTTGCAAGTATTCCCATTCCCCTGTTTCATTTACTTCCCAAGTATCACTGGTACTTCAAAGATGTTCGTAACTTCACTTAACTCGTGACTTATTTATAAAGGGAGGGGGGACTGAATGATGTGCACCCTATGGGCTAATAGATTTTTGAAAATTGGCCAAAAATATGCTTCAGTGTCATGACTTTCCCTGAGAAGTCACTGAAAATGAACACAAAAATATGTAACCATAAGAGACATTTTTTTTTAATTATTTATTTGTCAGAGAGGAGAGAGAGAGAGCACACAAGTAGAGAGGCGGAGAGAGAAGCAGGCTCCCTGCCAAGCAAGGAGCCCATGCGGGACTCGATCCCAGGATCCCGGGATCATGACCCAAGCCGAAGGCAGCGGCTTAACCCACTGAGCCACCCAGATGTCCCCAGAAGAGACATTTTTAAAAGTATATTCATAAGAACACATTAAAAATGAATTAAGGATGCATTTATATTGACATTTTATTAACAAGCAATTTTAAAACTAATCAACAAAAGAGGGCATTTAAGAAGTTTTTGTCTCTGACAATTTTTCATGGAAAGAGAATCTGCTGACTAAAGTTTCTGTGCAATTAATCGGCCAGTCCTCAGTGCAACATGAAATCGGTGATGTACAGAAAGTGTCAGACCCAACTATTCATACTGTTTGCCTTATGAATAAACTATTACTATGGATTTTTGCTATTCTGTACTATTTTCCTAGTGTTTTAAAAGCTATAGCCACTGGTATGTCCCTATCCTCTGTTAAATACAAACTCACTCTAAGGAAAATTTTCAGAGTGGTTATAATTTTCCCATTCAGCATTATCAAACATATATATATACATATACATATATATATTTAATATATAAATTAAATAGAATTTAAATTTCTAAATTTAAATTCTATTTAATTACTTTTAAATAGAAGTTTTCCCAGGACTGACCCAGTCTTCTCTGCAGCACTCCCTCCCTGCTCCAGATTCTTGTGTAAGTAGGAGACTTAGTAAACAATTTAGCTCTTGGTGACAGGGAAATACCCTCAATCTCCATGTTAATAGACGTAAAGGCTGTGATGCCTTTGCTAATTATTTTAAAAATAGCTGGAGGGGCACCTGGGTGGCTCAGTAGGTTAAGCCTCTGCCTTCAGCTCAGGTCATGATCTCAGGGTCCTGGGACAGAGCCCAGCATCGGGCTCTCTGCTCAGCGGGAGCCTGCTTCCTCTCTCTGCCTGCTTCTCTGCCTACTTGTGATCTCTGTCTATCAAGTAAATAAATAAAATAAAATTTTAAAAAAATTAAAAAAATATAGCTGGAGAGGGTTGCTGGAGGGGAAGGGGGTTGAGGGATGGGACCACTGCCTGATGGACATTGGGGAAGGTGTGTGTTGTAATGAGCACTAGGTGTTTTATAAGACTGATGAATCACAGACCTGTACCCCTGAAACAAATACATTGTATGTTAATTAATTGAATTTAAATTTTTTAAAATAGCTGGTACAATGCAGAAAGAAAATATCATGAGTTTTTACGTTGGACACTGAGCTGATAAAAATAAACCAAAATTTCAAAGCATGTGTCTGAAAACACATTCTTAGCAGATTTTGTTACTGTCAAAGGAGAAAGGCATCCTTTCAATGAACTGGACAGAGGGGGGCCAGCTACTTGCAATCTCTATGTTATACCCACTGTACCATGTTACATCTAAAGAAGAATAGGACATAGTTTTAGTCCTCAAGGGAGCTTTAGTCAAGGGAACAGAAAATAAATTAATAAAAATCATTATAGTTTAAAATCTAAATAGATAGCAAACATTATCTTTACAACCCTTCTGGGAAGTTTCTAGATCACCCAGACATAGGCAATTCTTTCATCCACAATAATGTATTTTTGATCCAGTTATCAAGTTTACATCAAAACCATTTTCTTTTAACTTCTGACTTCCCAAATTTTGAAAAAAAAATCAGTAATTATAATTAACTTTCATAAACAAAGGTCTTGCCATCTCCTAGTTATAGTTGTTGTGTGTATATTTTTCACTTACTCCTCAGGAAAAATAAAAAAAATATTTCACAAACTTCATCAATGTGATGCAGAGTACTAAGGTTGTTAGCCTAGGAACCAAATAAGTAGCAGAGCTGGCACTTTATGTAATTCCAGAACACCTGCTCTAAGCAGGATACAGTACTGCTTCAAGGGAAACATTACAGCTAAAAATGATTATTTCTCAGCATAAACTTCCTTATCTCTAAATGTTCTGATTTTTTAAACAGAAAGAGAATAGAGGTTTCTAGGTGTCATTGAGATCTGAAAGCTCTGGTTGATGTGGCTTTAATAAGAAGACATGTTGTAATTTTTTACTTCATCTCTTCTTCAATAATTAAAATTCTCATATCGCATTTCCTTACACTCAGTATCTATATTCTCTTGGGCATAATCTGCATTATGTTTTTTTATTTTTTTTAAGATTCTATTTATTTATTTGACAGACAGAGATCACAAGTAGGCAGAGAGGCAGGCAGAGAGAGAGGAGGAAGCAGGATCCCCTCAGAGCAGAGAGCCCGATGCAGGGCTCCATCCCAGGACCCTGAGATCATGACCTGAGTGGAAGGCAGAAGCTTTAACCCACTGAGCCACCCAGGCACCCCATGCATTATGTTTAAAAAAAAAAAAAACAATTTAAAAAAGTCCCAATGGTTGATATTACAGAAAATGTAAGGGAGCACGTGGGAGGAAATCGGTACCATGTAATCCAGTCAGTAAATAATACCACAAGTCACAGAATAGTTCTTAGCCTTCAGCACTAGTTGTTATTATTCATTGCCTTAGTTAGTGAAAAAAAAAAAGTAGTATGTGAAACGTCATTTTTATATACTTTTAGAAAAATACTTGAAAATATTCCTTGGTGCACATTTCCAAATTTTCCAACGTTCCAGAGTAAAAACTGTTTGTTCCTTATACCCACAAGAGGGACTACTTCAACACACAATATGTGATAGGAAAGATAACTTTAAAAAGTAATCAGGAAAATTAGGCAGTTTGCAATTGTAATTAATAATTATAATGCTACACCGCTGAAGAACAATGTGAAAGAATTACAGATGATATAACAAATAGTATATATTTCCAAAAGAAAAATGACATCATAAAATAGCCTGATGATAAAGGGCTTCTTAGGAAAAATCACCGAGATTTTAAAGCTTCATCTTCTCATAAGCCTTTTGTATTATGTAAAAGTGAGCATTCTGCTTTTCAGAAGAAAATAATACATATTTAACAGCTAGAAGGGTTCTATCAGATTCAGCTCTTATATTCATAAATTTCATTAACTATTCAAGTTGCTAATCCTAAAAAGAGAAATTCAATCTCCAAGCAGCCAATTTATTTCTCCTCTGTTCTTCTTATAGTGGTCAATGTTAACCATATAGTCAGACACTGAACTTGAAAACTACAGAATCATCCTGGATCTCTGACTTTCCATCTTCCCCTGGATATGGTCAAGCAGTTCTCAACGTCGCTTCCCTGTTGCACCTCAGACACATGTGTTCAATAGTATGTTAAGGCTCCCATTGATAGCTCCAATTTTTTAAGGCTGTAAAATAGGAAAGAAAGGTGGTTGCATATTTACATAAAATGTACAAATTTTACTTGCTTCCTAAGTAGTTTCTCTCCAATAAATTCATCAAACACATACACACAGGGACACACACATACACATGAGTTGAAAACTGCTGATCTTGAGTACTTTCATTTTTACCTTCTTACCATATTTCCCATTTGTCTTGTCCTCTTAATCCTCACTATTGCCTGACCTTGGGCATTCATCTCTCTCCAGAACACAGCATTTTTTACTAGAATAGCTCCTCTGCCCACAGGCTTCCCTCCCTCCAGTCTCTTCTCTCTATTCCTATTTTAATATTCAAATCTGATCAAGTAACCTCTTTGCTCATAAGCTTTATTGACTCTCTGGTTATTTTTTCACTGACTCCCTATGATTCCATAGCACTGATTTAAGTGTATAAATTTAAGTATATAAATCATAGCACTGATTAAGTGTAAAAAAATGTGTAAAAAAATAAGTTGTTTTCACTAGACAATTATCCATTATGCTGTTTCACTTGTCCTCTGACAAAAGATGTATTTTCTATCAATCATTATGTGAACTGTCACAGATACCCATTCAACTTTGTATAATGTTCTATTCATGAATTACTATTTTTTAGATATTATAAAAGAAATATTCTCTAAAGAAAGGAAAATATTAGAAATAAGTAATAAGTATAAAATGTTTATTAAAAGCTTCAGCAATAGAATGTGGAAAAACAAGGATCAGAATCAAGGGTCAGCATACTAACAGGTGAAGTACTGAAAGCCAATCTTTTATGTGTTTAGACATTTTAAATTGTCATTTCTATTGCTTTGGTAATGTTCTTATTGACTGAAACTTCTTCAAAGACAAAGAACCATGTCCTATTCCTCTTTAGAAAGAAACACTGCATAATAAAAAGTGTATAGTATTTGCAACCAAGTAATTTTGAATACAAAGCCAGCTATTTATTGGATGTAAGAGATTTTGCAAGTTACTTCATTACTTGAGCTCATTTCTCCTTCTTAAATTAGAGATATTAATAACTGAAAGATGTCTGTGAAGATAAAATAAAATCAAGTATGTCGAGTTCCAAGCATAGAGACTACCATGATGAATAATCAATGGTTTTTGTTCTGTTTTGTATTGTTTTGTTTCAGTAAGTATTTGTTAAATAATTATGTCCATTTACTCTATAATATTTTATTGATAATTAAAATATTTATCATTTAGCACATTCTGAAAGTATTTAGGAGAGGAAGAAAAGATTCAATGTAATTTTAAAAAGGCACAAAAAGGATAAAAGTGAAAAAGAGTCAGAATAATTAAGCATAATTGCCTGTGTACAAAAATGGAAAAGTTCTAGGCAAAGTCTGTCAAAATATTACTAACTAAACAGATTTTTCTCCCACATTCTTTGCATCTTAAGAGTATATCTCATCTGAGTCTTCCCTCTTCAGTTCAACCCAAGAGTACAGATTTAAGCATGATGGCTGTCTTAGTTTGTAATATCTGTTTTATCTTAACCTCCTGCCTCTGAGAATTCTTGATAATATTTGCACAGAAAGTTCTTTAATCAAATTTGAAAAGAACTGCTCTCAAAGCTCACTTTCAAAAGCAATCATCATATTTTAAAAATTATCTTTCTTTTTTAAAACATAAGCACATGTAAAATAAAGAATTTAAACCAGAATTGCGTGATTCCACCACAGCATGAAGAAAGACATTAATGTCCAAATTTAAAGTGATATAAGCTTCAAAAAGAATTGAAAAGTAATATTGATAAAATACTGTTGATAAAACAGGATTTTTCAAACTTAGAAGACAGGTTTCGAGGGAAAGGATGTGTCCAGAAAAACTTTACTCAAATACATCATCATTCAAATACAAAGACAATAAATGAACATTCAAACTGGACAAATGGAGAAAGTACGAGAAAATAAATATTTAAAATGACAAAACCAAATGGAGGCAAAAATAAAAGTATGAGAAAACAAGTATTTGAGAGTTGATTCTAACCAAATAAAATACATGTAAAGAAACTCCCATAACAGGACAAAGACAAATTTTCAAGTCAAAAACTACTTAAGCAATGTGTATAACTCTGAGATTAAAACCCACCAAGATGGGGCACCTAGATGGCTCAGTGGGTTAAAGCCTCTGCCTGTGGCTCAGGTCATGATCTCAGAGTCCTGAGATGGAGCCCTGTATGGGGCTCTCTGCTCAGCAGGGAGACTGCATCCATTTCTCTCTCTGCCTGCCTCTCTGCCTACTTCTGATCTCTGTCTGTCAAATAAATAAATAAAATCTTAAAAATTAAAAAGAAACCACCAAGATGATCAGAATCTTTCAAAAACTATTTAGCCATAGGAGGCCAACATTAAACAGGAGAATTTAAAATTCAAACATGGAGAAGTAATGGTTAGAAAATTGTGTTGCTGTGTATTCTGAGAAAGTCTCGATTAGACCAAATGAAGTCTTTTATATATAATGAAGAGCTGGCTTTGTATTTAAAATCAAATTTACCTGGTTGCAAATACTATGCACTTTTCATTATGCAATGTTACTTTCCAAAAAAAAAGAAAAAAAAAAACATAGAGACATAGTTCTTGTCTTTAAAGAGTTTTCAGTTAAAAAAAAAAAAAGTTTTCAGCCAATTGGAACATTAACAAAACACTAAAAGTAATTATAATAATTAAAAATGTACAAACATATAAAACATTAGCAAAGATTATCCCAGTAGAGATTAGTAAAGATTAGCAAAGATTACTCATTAGATAAATCCTACACTGGGCTGAACAGGTCCAGCTCTATTATTACTACTATCTGCAGTCATTGTCTGGAAGCAGCCTGGGGAGATCATGGCTTTTGTGTAGACATAGAAATGTATCCCAAAGGTATTGCAGATAGATGATGCCCACTAACTATACCCCCAGACTACCTGAGACGTATACTACAAAGGCGGCCATACCCATGAAAGGAAAGAACCCAATTTTGAGTGCAAATTTGGGATGATGATTCCAAGAATAACCAGAAAATCCTCATGGACCCTGAGAAGCATGTGTGACCTTCAAGAATCTTAGAAACATTTAAAAATACTTTGTGTCAAGCAGGGTTCTCTCATAGAAACACACACACACATTTTATGTATAGATAGATATAATAAATGCATATATATTATATACACAGCAAGAATTATTTTTTCTCTTCCCCAAAGCTTGATCCTTCTTCTTTGAAACCAAAAGTTCTTAGTTGTGGTCTTAAGGACTTTTTACTAATTGAATCTGGCTCCTCCAAATTATCTAAAATAATATCATTTGCTTAAAATCAACTCCTTGTAGATATTAAGTACATTTGCAAAATACTTTAACAGCAACAGAGAAGAACCTGATTGAATAATTGTTGCCTAGCCAAGTTGACAAATAAAACTGACCATAATACTTGCTCCCAAAGAATAAAAATCTGGCCCAGAAGAATAATCACTGGGAAATAAACATAACTCAGAAAGACAGAAATACTGGAGGCAAGAGAAGAAAGGTAGACGTTGGTTGCACATCCCAGAAGAGTCTATAAACACCAAATATAACATCTGAGGATGGAAGTGCTATCTAGTGCTGGAGTATGAGGCTGTAGGGAGAAAATATTCCTAAACCAGAATAGCCCTGAGAAATGAATAGGTAGTCATTGATGTGGGAATAGGGAGCAACCTGAGTCATGAACCTAGGAAAATTTCTTCAGAAATCTCCTTTCTTGATGCTGTGTAATTTAAACACAGAGTCTTAAAAGGCACAATATTTAAGCCTTTATAAATGTTTTTTAAACTTTGAGCATATTTATAGGCTGAACAGCAACAAGGATAAGCCATGTTCACAAAATTTTTTAAAAATGTGATCTTGAATTTTAAAATATGATTAAAGAAATGTTTTAAAAAGATGAAAGGAAAAGTAATCAAAATTTTTAAACTATCAAAACTAAGAATTAAACAAGTATAAAAGACACACATGAGAGATATACAAAATAAAAGAAATAAGCAAAAAATACAGATATTAACATAAATATCTTTAAAATATTATGATTAGGCAATAAGAAGATACAGAATGAAAAGTGACAGATTTCAGCAATAAATTACAAATAAAAATTATTTCAGACATAAAGACCAAACTAGAAAAAAACTATGAAACATTTAAGAACGAAAAAATATCTGAAATAAAAAATACACTTGAAGTGTTTACCATCAGATTAGATACTGAAGAAGAAAAGAAATTCAGTAAACTTGATTTTGTGAAGTCAACTTGATCAGTGAAGTCACAGCTTTTGAAACATTCTAAAATTAAGCACACAGAGAAAGAAGACTGAAAATAACATGAATGCTGACTCAGTGACCTCTGGGAAAATACCAAGCAGCTGCAGAAAAACAGAAGAGAACAGAGGTGGGTAGAAAAAACATTGAGATAAAATTATATTATTATAGTAACTATATTATAAATTATATTATTTATAGTAACCATATTACATATATTATATATTAGTAATTATATTATATATGATATATATATTATATATATTACATTATTTATAGTAACTATAAATCCACAGACATATAAAATTCAATGAAACCAAAGTAAAAGTAATATAAAGTCAAGCACATTCAGGTGCATCATAATAAAATTGTTAAAAATTAGCATTGAAAAGAGAAAAATTTTAAGCAACCATTGTAGAAAAGATACATTTTATACCAAGGAACCAAGAATTATAGCAAAATCTCACCTGAAACAATGTGACCCAGAAGACAATGGAACACCATCTTTAGAATACTACAAGGAAATAAATGTCAACCTAGAAATTTTGGCTAGCAAAAATGTTCCCAAAATGGAGAACATAGATAAAGTGTAGAACAATAACAAAAAGCTGAAATAATTCATTGAAAGTGATATTTACTAAGTGACCTTTTGATAGAGTTGTTAAAGAAAGTTCTTTAGGAATAAGAAAAATGATACCATTGTAATATCTATATAAATGAAAGAAGAGTGACAAAATCAGTAACTATATGGGCAAATATAAAATATTCATCCATATTTAAACTATTTAAAATTAACTGATAATTTAAATCAAAACCAGTAACAATGTAACATGTGGCTTATAGTTTGATGAAATACAATGGATTAGTACAGTAGGACTAAGGCCAGGAGGGATGAAATGGATGTGTACTTTTGTAAGATATTTGCAATATTTGTGTGTGTAAAATGTTCAGAAGTTTGATAAATAAATATGTATATTATTTACCTTAAGCCAACTACTAAATTTCAAAACTAAGAGTCAGTCATAGCTATAACCCTATTATGAAGATAAAATGGAAACATGAAAATAGTCAAAAAGTTGGCCTGGAAAGGAGATTAAAAGAGCTAAGTATGGAGGGACATATAGAAAACAAGTAGTGAGATAAGAGATTTAACATCAGCAAATTTTAATAATTCCATAAAATGGAAATGGTATAAGCCAAAGATTGGCAAACTTTTTCTATAGAGGGTCAGATGTCAGATATTTTATGCTTTGTGGGCCACCTACAGTCTCTGTCACATTTTCTTTTTAATTTGTTTGTTTTTTATGTATTTTTAAAAATAATCCTTTAAAAATGTAAAATCCAATCTCAGCTCAAGGGTCATAGAAAAACAAGTCATGTCAGGAAACAACAGGTGTTGACAAGGATGTGAAGAAAGGGGAGCCCCCTTATACTGCTGGTGAGAATACAAACTTGTACAGGCACTTTGGAAACCAGTATGGAGGTTCCTCAAAAGGTTGAAAATAGAACTACCCTATGACACAGGAATTGCACTACTAGGTATTTATCCAAAGGATACAAGCATAGTGATCCAAAGGGACACCTGCACCACAATGTTTATAGCAGCAATGTCCACAATAGCTGAACTATGGAAAAAGCCCAGATGTCCATCAACAGGTGAATGGATAAAGGAGAGGTATACACACACACACACACACACACACACACACACACACACACACATTGGAATACTACTCAGCTATCAAAGAAATGAAATCTTGCCATTTGCAATTATGTGGATGGAACTAGAGGATACTATGCTAAGCAAAGTAAGTCAATCAGAGAAAGACAATTATCATATGATCTCACTCATATGTGGAATTTTTTTTTGAAGATTTTATTTATTTATTTGACAGAGAGAGAGAGATCACAAGTAGGCAGAGAGGCAGGCAGGGGGTGGGGGAAAGCAGGCCCTCTGCAGAGCAGGGAGCCTGATGTGGGGCTCAATCCCAGGACCCTGAGACCATGACCTGAGCCAAAGGCAAAGGCTTAAACCAACGAGCCACCCAGGCGCCCCTCGTATGTGGAATTTAAGAAACAAAGCAGAGGATCATAGGGGAAGGGAGAAAAAAAGAAAAGACAAAACCAGAGAGGGAGACAAACCATAAGAGACTGAAACATAGGAAGGAAACTGAGGGTTGCTAGAGGGGAAAGGGTGGAGGAATGGGGTAACTGGATGATGGACATTAAGGAGGGCATGTGATGTAATGAGCACTGGGTATTATATAAGATATATAAATCACTGATCTCTACTTCTGAAACTAATGATACATTATATGTTGATTAATTGAATTTAAAATAAAAAAAAGAGACCAACACACACACACACACACACACACACACACACACACACACACACTAAGCCATGGATCCCATGGATCCTATTTGGCCTGTAGGATATAGTGTTTCCATCTCTATTTTAAAATCAATGAGCTATACTTCCATGTTAAGTAATTAGAAAAATAAAAACTTAAGTACAAAGTAAACAGAGAGAGAAATAATAAAGATAAGAAAAGATAACAATAAACTAAAAATAGTAATCTCATGAAAAATAAAACCTAAAGTTCATTCTTCCAAAATATTGACAGTATCAATAAACTCCTACTTACCAGCTTACCCATGTCAGTAAATTTATCTTCAGTTATGTTCTTTCTATAGAGAGTAAATGGAAATAATCTTCCTTTCAAGACCGTTATTTGAGTAAAATAACATTTATTTCAATGAATTAAGAGTACCTGGAGTCTAGTAGATGCTCAATAAATTCTAGTCCAAGGTCTGTGCATTGATAATGCTTCTACTAATAAATATATGTAATCATAATGGGCACCTCCCTCTACTGATTATGACATTTAGTTATCAATGATTTCTCTATAATACAGCGAGATAAAATGAAAAAACAAACAAACAAAAAACACCACAAAACATAACAAACTTGAAGCAGTTATGTGGTCTGACTAGTATTAAAAGAGGCAAGTTAAATTATCATTCATAATAGCCAACTTTCCTGTCCATTGTTTATCTCTTTTTACCACTCAAATGCCTTCTCTGCAACAGACTCTAAAAGAATCATATTAAAAACCAATGTGGATAACAATATTTTACCAACTTCCTGTAAGCAAAAATAATATTAAAAAAATAACATAGCAAAGCATCTCACCTATTCAAAAAACAAAAATTCTTAGACAGTAGTAAAAATAAATTAACTTTTTCACCTTGTGTTCTTCCTCATAAGCTGCATGAAAGGAAAAAGGATGTGCCAGGGATTTAAAAAATAAAATAAATTTTAAAAGTTTTGTTTGCCAATCTCTCTCAAGTGACACAAAGGATGTACTGAAAATGACTATGAATTGCTTACCGGAATTCAAACTCCTGATCTCCAAAGCCATAGGCCAATTGTTCACCCATTGGCTTCATGAGAAAAGCTAAAAGTGGAAAAACATAAATAAATAAATAAATAAATAAATAAATAAATAAATAAAAGTGGAAAAACAGTCTAACTGTTTACAACTCAAATATTGGTTAGAAGGTATTGGCAAAAAAAGCTTTTGCAAATAAATTTGCATCTGGGAATGATCTCCCTGATATGAGGAAGTGGAGATGCAACGGGGGTGGGAGTTAAGGTGGTAGGAAAAGTAAAAATGAAAGAAGATGGGATCGGGAGGGAGAAAAACCAAAAGAGACTCTTAATGTCATGAAACAAACTGAGGGGGGTGGGGGGAAGAGGGGTTGGGTGAGGGTGGTGGGGTTACATCATATGTTTAAATAAAGCTTAAATAAAGTAAAATTAAAAAAAAAATAACATCACAGTGCCTGGTCTTGTTCTGAATGTAATTTCATTTTTTCAAAAAACTCTCTGATGTATAAACTAAATTTTTACACTGCAGAGGTATCATATTTTTTTTAATTTTAATTTTTTATTTAAATTCTAGTTAGTTAAAAGTGTAATATTAGTTTCAGGTATACAATATAGTGATTCAAGGATTCCATGCATCACCCAGTGCTCAGTACCTATTTCACCCATCTCCCACCCACCTCCCCTCTGGCAACCAGCAGTTTGTTCTTTATAGTTAGCTGTCTGTTTCCTGGTTTGTCTCTCTTTTTTTCCCCTACAAAAGATATTTTTAAGAGCCATATTTAATTAAGAAGGATTTAAAATAAATCTCAAAGGATTGTTTTACCCACCCTTTTTTTTTGTATAAATACAAAATAATTTATAATTACAGTCTATAACCATGGTGATTGACATAAAATAAACTACTGGTTTTGAATTGACTCATTATAAAGATGTCCTTATTTTTTTTTAGATATTTATCAGTAGAAGCATAAAAATTATTTGTCTCTGCTAAGTATTATAAAGGTAAACCAGGGAATATGTCTTTTTATACTTATAGCTCTTAGCATTTCCTGTTGTAATAAAAGATCAACTGCTAAACACATTGATAACCTTAAGATTTCTTGAATCTACATATTTTAATGTATATTCAAGATTCATAAGTTTATTCCACCATACAGTACTTATAACTCTAAATTATGGTTTCCTTTATTGGCCTTCTCATTTCCTTTTCCCTTTATTAAAAAATTCTAAATTGAAACTATTAAATCTGTTAATCCATATAATTTATATCTGAGCTAAATATTGCAGCTTTATGAATTTTAACGCCAAATCTGCATTGATTCATTCTTGTATTTATAAAACAATTGTTTATTGAGGGCCATTTATGTGCCAGGCCCTATTTTAAGTAGGGCACAGCAGTAAATAAAACAGACAAAATTGCAAAACATTACATATTATATGATTCCATTTATATAAAATGTCCAGAAAAAGATAAATCTGTGGAGACAGAAAATACATTTATGGCTGCCTGGGACTGGAGGTGGGAGCCAGGGTTCACAGCAGAGAACACAGGAGATTGTATTTGGGGAAAAAAAAAAAAAATATATATATATATATATACATATATATATATATGTAAATCTGACTTGTGGTAATACATACACAACTTTGAAAATTTACAAAAAGCAATTGAAATTTACACATAAATGGGTATGCAAATTATACCTCAATAAAGTATTTAGGAAGATAAGTTAATAAAAAAAAACAACAAAAATGGTGTAAATAAGGACAAAATATTGGTCATATGGGTGGCTCAGTGGGTTAAGTGTCTGACTCTTGATTTTGGCTCGGGTCATAATTTCAGGATCATGAGATCTAGCCTAATGTTGGGTTCCATCCTGGGCAGGGACCCTGCTTAAGATTCTGTCTCTCTTTCTCTCAAAAAAAAAAAAAAAAAAGAAGAAGAAGAAGAAAAAGAAGAAGCAGCAAATATATAATATCAAGTAAATTCTTTGAAGAAGAATAAAGCAGGGTTAAAGTACAGATGATGATAGGGACTAGGGAGAGTAGCCATTCTAGATGGACTCATCAGAGAAGATGTTTGAACTCAGGAGCCAGCTATGTTAATATCCAGAGGTTCTAGGCAAAGAGAAGAGGAAGTATGAAGGGCAGGGCCAAAATCAGCTTAGCTGAGTTTCAGGTAAACAGGGTGGCTGGAAAGGGGTAAATAATGGAGAGAGGAGCAGGAAAGTGAACTCAGAGTTAATACCCAAGGGTCATTTTGTACAGTAACAATTTTTAGATTTTAGAAATGTTTTTGGAGTGTAATTTTGGAATGTCTTTAGTCAGGCCATTGGACACCTTTCTATTGCTCTTTGTATAAATTATTTAATGTGTGGTCATAAACATTTTAAAAGTATGTTTTTCAGAGAAATAATAGTAATAGAAACCTAAATTCCTTTCAATTCTGACATCAACTTTGGAAAACCTTTATTTTATTTTAATTTTCTTTATCTTGATAACTGACATTCTTGACTGAATCCAAACTGATTTTACAATGACCATATTGAAGTGACTTATTCCTTATACATAGTTTTTAATGCTATAAACAGATTTATAGATTTGAATATGCAATAATGTATGATAATTTTTACCATCTCATAACATAGTGTCCTTAGTTCCTTTGAATATTTCTCTTAAAGGTACCCAAAATAGAATAAATTATTCTTACCATAGTCTTACTGATAACTTAACCCAAAAGTTTTTAGCATGTGTTGGTCCCAAAAGAGTATTTTGTTTTAGCATAGAACTAAACAATTGTGTTCATTGTTGCTGCAATCTTAGTTTTTGCATTGGATCAATATACATATTTAAATAGATCTCTTAACATTTCTTTTTCCAAATGAACATTTAAAAAGAGTCCATTTTGTTGTAATATTCTGTTTTTATTTTAAGACCTTTGATTAAGAGCCCTAATTTGAGATTTCAAACATGTTCCTTTATTAAATTCTATAACTGCTTGATACTACTAGTCCTGATTAAGAATTCTAATGTCTCTAATTCATTTACTAATCTTATTGAGATTGTATTTGCTTTGTCATCCAGATAACTAATTGAAATGTCCAATAAGGACTTATACTAATCTGTATAAGATTTTATTTCATCACACAGTATAAAGAGCAGTGGATTTTTCCCTTCAATTTTATATAGCAAAATATCTATTCAAATAATCACTAAAGTTTGTTAGAAATATTCCACTTTGCCTTGGGAATACCTAAGTGGTAAACCACAAAAGAAATCCAAGAGAAATATGCAGAGTGCATAATCATTGTGCTCAGGTGTTGACCATTAGCTCTGCATAAAAACTAATCCAGAATTGTTCTTCACACAGGACAAAAATATTTCATGTAATATCTTAAAGGGAGAAGAACTTTTGCAGGGGAAGAAGAGAGATCTGGGATGAACATCGAGTTAGAGAGAAAGGATTTTTTTTTTAAGATTTTGTTTATTTATTTGTCAGAGAGAGAGAGTACAAGCTAAGGGATAGGCAGGCAGAGGGAGAAGCAGGCTCACCCTGCTTGGGAGTCAGTTATAGGATGTGGGAGTCAGTTATAGGAACCTGGGGCAATGACCTGAGCCAAAGGCAGCTGCTTAACTAACTGAGCCACCCAGGTGTCCTGGAAAAGGACTTTTCCATAACATTGTCATTGGGAACCAAACGTTATGACATTATGACATTGATGAGCCAGGCTGCACATGATAGGAATGCTACTATGGTGGCCACCAGTCACTAGGAACAGTCTGAAAATCAAATATTCCAGGTTAAAGCAAGAGAATGGAAAACTCCAAGAGGGAGATACATCCATAAATGAATGAGAGAGAGAGAGAAAAAAAAAAGATACTTTACTATCTTTAATAACTTACACAGGAAAACAAACTGAAAAGTACAAAAAGGAAATACAGACACACTATTTGGGTATACAAGAAACTTCACTTGTAAGTTTATTATTATGAAAACCTTGTCTATTGATTTTTAACTTTTAGAAATAATATATACTCAAAGTTCCAATACTTACACATAAAACATTACCTGTGGTATTGAAAATACATAGATATACACAAAGCAAAGAAGTTGAGAACAGTGAAGAAAAAAAAAGTGGAGTGATGCGAGAGCTTACTACATATTCTCAAAATATGAGGAGTCAAGAAATGGTATTTTGAGGTAATGGTGTAATGCACTTTAAATACATGTACTTCTCAGTGTGAGAGAAGTAACCAATAGAGGAATTAAAATAATGATATAATGCATTCTTAGAAGGGGAAAGGCAAGGGTGTAGAATCGTGCTTAATCATGATATATCACAGCAAAAGTCAGTAGATAATCTCTCAAATTACCAAATCAAGAAAGACTAATATCAGCATATTATTTATAGATATGCCAGTGGAAGTGAAAAAAAGAATTAAGAGGATTAAAATAATTTGTTCAGAGTAGTGGGACATGGTATAAAGGGAAAGGACTACAAATTTTCATTATAAACCTTTTATGATCCTCAGATAAAGCTGAAAACAAAATCATGTTTTTAAATCTATCTCTACCAAAAATCTATTTACAATGTAAGATGGACACTTAGGATTCTTCTTGAAACATATATTATTGAAGTATTTGAATATAAAAATTTTTTTTCTCAACAAATTTACAAAATCATCATTTCTCAGAAAGAGATAAAATGAAAAGATTCTGGGAAGTATCAGAGGAAGCACTGAACTTCCTTTCTTGAGTCTATAAAATGGCAGTGAAGATAACTACAATCAGAGGTTACATTGGGAGGTTAGGAGAGTAAAACATCCTAAATGCTTCAGTGAAGAAGAAAAAAAATCAACTACTCTAGGAGTAAAGATAAAAAAGTAATTTTAAAAGTTTGGATAATGTGTCTTTAAGAAATGAGACTGTGAACATGGAATCTAACAACACATATAAGTTGTATTCTACTATTGAGTAAGTATTCTGTAAGCACCATTACAAAGAAGAGTCTAAGGTAAGGGTAAGGGAAAGTAAGGGACATCATCCCAAGAATGGGATCCAGAGAAAACTTCCAGTGCCTTGGTTAGATGCAACTAACTTTAACATGGAGATATATGTGGGAATCTCTTGGATGACTATTTCATTGGATGGTGAAAGGTTCTAGTCAGTATATATGTGTCACCTGGGATTTTTGAAAACAATTTCTATATTATTTATAAGCACATGATACTTTCAATTTTACATCCCTAATGATTCATATTTTAAATTGAATTTGGTTTGCTCTGGTATAATTCAACTATGCTGTATTCTTCAACGTAATGTTTCTATACAGGTAACATAATGTTACTAACTTTGACCTTAACAGATCTGAATTCAGTGATATAGTGACTTTATGTCAGATAGTTAGTACTTTGCCTTTGAGAAGGGAATATGATCATTTTTAGAGCATGTAATAGGAGACAGTAAATTATGGGAGTGTACTGCAATACCGTGACCTTTTCAGTATTCAGTAGTTTGAATAGCTGGTCTTTCTATCCCACTTGATTAAAGCTCACTAATCATCAAGAAAGTTTATGCAAGATAAAACATTTTTTTAAATGGCACAGCATTAGTCCTTTCATATGGCAGAAGTTGGAATAGAACTGTTAGACATTTGTAACAAATTTCAATGTCTCTGCTGTAGTTGCAAATCTTTAGACAGCAGCCATTGACTTTGGATGATGAAATTGTGACCCAGTAAAACCTTGATCCAGCACTTTCTAGAGTTATGGTATTTTACAGATGTGCCTGCCATACACAGAGAGTACATGACCTTGGAAAATTACATGGATGTCTCCCTCTCCCACAGAACATCATATATAAAATGTATCTCCTGAGAATCCTATTTTTAACAATATCCAATGACATCAATTTTATACCTTCAGTAACCACTGCAAATCATAAACCTCAATGAAAGTTCTTATTTACATTCAGTGAAGAAATTTACAAGTGATGTAAATCTGTGTTGTACTGATAGTTTTTTGTGAATTTTAAACAGGTATTTATTAATTGAGGAAGAGCTAATGAGGAAAAAAATTTAACATTGTAAGTATTATAAGTTTTTATATATAGTCATTTTTTTAGAATTGTAGAAATTATTTTACTAAAAAATTTTACCCATAATATTCGGAGTTAAAATAAGTTAACTTATATTTCAACACATTGAGGAACACAGTAAATTGTAAATAGATATCCCCTCCTTATTTCAGAGTATACTAAGTATATCAAATTTTATTTCAATTACTAAGTTTTATTTTAATATGTAAGATCAGGTTTTTTGCAGGATAGAGTTATTATATTTATTGTTCATAGAAAACACAGAGCAGGTACTCAATATATGCATGGACAATACATGACAAAGTGATGAATGAGAACACAGGGATAATTGTATATGTTAAACTATCTTCATGCTTTCTGTGATACTACCAAGTTAGCATGCAATTGCTTTGAGCTGTGTTATAGATTTGGAAAGTAGGACTAGTGATTATTGACATAAGAGATTATGTGGACATATACATATAAGCAATCACTCACAGGAGAGTAGCTCATTAGTTGGTTAATGAGGAGAATGTTAATTACTTGTGGCTTCACTCAAACCAGAGTTTGAAATGGATTGAAGTCAACCAGAAGTCTCAGTTGAAACAGTTTTGTTTTTCCTTAATTAAATGCAGACATAGCCTAGTTCTTTCTTAAAGCTGGTAGTCATAACATGCTTTTTGTGTGTATGATTTTTTGAGATTTCACCACTTCAAAATACTGATATTTTTATAATTGTCTCTTAAAGCATTCCTTAGTTTGAAGAAGGAGTATTTTGATCCTGTTTGCATTTCCTCAAATCGGAGTTAATACTAGAATATCTGGCTTTTTAGCAGTGTTTTTTTCTGACCTCTTGTTGATTCTTAAATCATAAATAAATTGATCCACATAAAATAAGTCTCCATAAAGTTAAAAACTACATCTATTGTATAAATGATACTTTTCTGCATATCTATTATCAGATAACATGATTTTTATCTGAATATAAGAATATTTGCATCTGGTAGGTGCAAATAAGTTCTTATTTAATGAATGAATGTTTTATGTATCTAGAATATGATATATTTCATTATCCATTGTTTCATTCAAAAAATATTTATAAGGTGTCTACTATGTGTCTAACAGTAGGTGTCATAGACCTTTTGTTTAACAAAGCAGAAAAGTGACCCATTTACATTCCCATTGGTAAAAACAGAATATAAGGAGAAGGGGCAAGATGGCAGAGAAGTAGGAGACCCTGTTTCAACCAGTCCCCTAAAGTGAGTTAAATATCCACCAGAACACTCTGAATATCCATGAAATCAGCCTGAGATATAGGATTATACACTTCTGGATCTCTATAGGGGCAGAAGACACCAATGGAAAGATAAAGTGGAGTGGGAATGAACACATTGATATCGGAGGATAAACAGAAGGGGGAGGGAGCCACCCAAAGTGACCCATTGGAAAGTAATTCCCCAATACAAAAGTGCCCTGTGATTGGGGACAAGCATTAACTTAGAGTCTGGTTAAAAGCACTCAAAAAGAGCAAGACCTTATGGGCAAGTGGTGGAATCAGGTGGTCACTGGCACAAGCTTAAGCCCACTGTCCCAGGATGACCACCACCAATGACCGCCCATGCCAGAGAGAGTGCTGTGGAGCTCCTGGGGTTGCGCAGCTTGCATTATGACTTGGCTGGGCACACTCCTGACCCCACAAGAGGGAGTCTGGGGACTGTGCCAGCCTGTGCTCCCTAGAACTTTTGCACACTGCATGACCAGGGTCTGACTGACCCCTGCCCATACCTGAGAAAACTCCTCCTGGCACTAGCCCATGGTCTCTAGGACCTGCCAAAGGTCTGGACTCTCCTAGCCCATGCCTGAAGGAATTCAACATGATGTCTGGTTGCCACTGATCCCAGTGGCAAATGAGGTCCGGACCCCAGACAGCAGTCCCAGCAAAAGCAGCTGCCGGAAGTGGGGTCCCTGGACCAATATCACTCATGGTTTTAGTGGTACCAGGTTGTAGAGACAAATGAGAGCTTCAGGCAACCCCTGAGACAGTGGCTGGGGTTGTGTACTGCCTATGGGAGGTTACACAGCTCAATGGAGTTTGCAGAGGGGGATTCTGTGTGTTCTGGAACACTCAGAGGGGAGCAGACTGAGGCTACTCTCTGATATGGAGTTCTAGGTGCATTTTGCTTTCCACTAAACCTCCAAAAAGCCACAAAAAGCTGCCAAAGGGGAAAAAAAAAACCCTACAGAGAACAAAAGCCTGAAAAACCGGTTTCCACAGAGCCCAGCCACTTAATAGGGGGCAGGAGGACTCAACCCAACCAAGATGGCCTGAAAAACAGTGCAGAAGGACCCTCCCCCAGAAAGCCAGCTGAAAGAATGAGAGGACAGCCACAACAGGGTCCCTGTAAAACTGTAAAGCCCCAATATCAGGGAAAAAATATATTAAGCCAACAGTATTCCCCTAACACCTGTATACTTCATAGATACAATTTCTATTTTTTTTAATTTTTTTAAGATTTTATTTATTTATTTGACAGAGAGACAGAGATCACAAGTAGGCAGAGAGTCAGGCAGAGAGAGAGGAGGAAGCATGCCCCCTGCTGAGCAGAGAGCCCAACATGGAACTTGATCCCAGGACCCTGAGATCAGGACCTGAGCTGAAGGCAGAGGCTTTAACCTACTGAGGCACCCAGGCACCACTCAACTTCTATTTTTTAATTTGATCTCACTATTCTTGTTCTTTTTAATTTTTTTAACCTACTTACCATTACAACTAGAGATTCAATTCAACATGTTCCATAATAACCTGTTAACTTGAAATTTTTTCATACATATACCTGTTTTTCTTTTCTTTTCTATTTTTTTAATATACACATAGATATCAACTTCAAGGTAACCCTCTTTCTGTAATCAATACTACCCCTATATATAAACCAGTTTTAATCTCCCTTTAGCTCTGGGAAGTTGAGTCCTTTAACAAAGATATCAAGATACACCCAGCAAGAATAAAAATAAACTTCCTCGCCTACATCAAGGATTTCTAACCACCCTCCAATCTTTTTCTTCTGTCAGTGTTTCTGTGTATTTGTTTTTGTTCTGGTATTGTATAAACGTTATCCTTGGGGTTCATTTTGGCTGGGTTATTTTTTTTTTCTTGTCATTTACTTTTGTTGGTCTTTTTGTTTGTATACCTTATAAATCTTTCCTTTGGGGGCATTCTGGCTGGATCTTCTCTCTCTCTCTCTCTCTCTCTCTCTCTCTCTCTTTCTTTTTTCTTTCTTTTTGTGGTGACTTCCCATAGCTCAGAAGCACTCCAGGGTGCACCTTGCCTGAATCATGGTTGATATATTCAGCTACACATCCCCTCAACCACCTCTCACCAAAATGACTAGGAGGAGGAACATCCAGCAGAGGAAAAATTCAGAGACTATGCCTTCTCCATCAGAACTATTGGATATGGATATAAACAGTATGTCAGAAAGGGAATTCAGGGTAACAATTATCCAGGCAATGGCTAGATTGGAGAAAAACATTAGTGACAACATGGAATCTCTAAGGGCAAAAGTGAAAGCTGCATGGGGAAGAAGTTAAAAATGCTATCAATGAGATCCAATCTAATCTAAATACTCTAACACCTAGGGAAACCGAGGCAGAAGATAGAATTAGTGATCTAGAGGACAAACTGATAGAGGAAAAGGATCAGGAGGAGGCCTGGAACAAACAGTTTAGAAGCCATGAAAACAGAATTAGAGAAATTACTGGGATCCCTGAGGGGGGTGAGAAAGAAAGAAGACTAGAAGATATAGTTGAACAAATTCTTGATGAAAATTTTCCCATATGGGGAATGGAACAAGCGTTCCTGTCCTAGAGGCAGAAAGATCAATCCCCCAAGATCATCAAACCTAGAAAGACCTCGAAACACTTGATTGTAAGACTGATGAATCATGATTTTAGACAAGAACTCCTGAGGGCACGGGGGTAAGAGATTCCTTAGATACAGAGGAAGGTCCATCAGAATGACAGCAGACCTGTCCACAGAAATGTGACAAGCCAGAAAGGTCTGGCAAGACATATTCAGAACATTAAATGAGAAGAACATGCAGCCAACAATACTTTATCCAGCAAGGTTGACATTCAAAATGAATAGAGAGATAAAGAGCTTGCAAGATCAGCAAGGTTTAAAAGAATATGTGACCACCAAGCTGGCACTATAAGAAATATTAAGGAGGAGGGGGTTCTATAAAAGAAGAAAGAACCCAAGAGTGTTGTGGAACAGAAATTTATGGAGACAATCTATAGAAACAAGGACTTCACAGGCAACAATATGTCAATAAAAAGGTATCTTTCAATAATCACTCTCAACATGAATGACCTAAATGCTCCCATAAAACAACACAGGGTTGAAGATTGAATGAAATGACAGGACCCATCCATATGTTGTCTACAAGAGACCCATTTGGAATCTAAGGATACATCCAGACTGAAAGTGAAGGGATGGAGAAGCATCTTTCATGCCAATGGACCTCAAAAGAAAACTGGGCTAGCAATTCTCATATCGGATAAGTTAGATTTTCAACTGAAGACTGTAGTCAGAGATAAAGAAGGACTACATCATTCTTAAAGGTTCTATCCACCAAGAAGATCTAACAATTGTAAATAATTATGCCCCCAAAATGGGAGCAGCCAGCTACATAAGACAACTGTTAATTAAGATAAAGAGTCATATTGATATGAATACATAAATAGTAAGGGATTTTAACACACCACTCTCAGTAATAGACAGATCATCTAAGCAGAAAACCAATAAACAAGAACACTGAATGACACATTGGACCAGATGGACCTCATAGATATACAGAACATTCCACCCTAAACAACAGAATACTCATTCTTCTCAAGTGCACATGCAACTTTCTCCAGAATAGACCACATACTGGGTCACAAATCAGGGCTCAACTGGTACCAAAAGATTGAGATTATTCCCTGCATATTCTCAGACCACAATGCTTTGAAACTGGAACTCAGAAGAAAAAGTTTGGAAGAAATTCAAACACGTGGAAGCTAAAGACCACCTTGCTCAAGAATGTTTGGGTCAACCAGGAAATCAAAGAAACTTAAACAATTCATGGAAACCAGTGAGAATGACGACATACTGGTCCAAAACCTAAGCCAACCTCATCCACAAAAAGGGAAATAATCAAGATTAGAGCAGAGATCAATGAGATAGAAACTAGAGATATAGTAGATCACATCAATGAAACTAGAAGCTGTTTTTTTGAAAGAATCAATAAGATCAATAAACCATTGGCCAAACTAATCCAAAAGAAGAGAGAGAGGAACCAAATTAATAAAATTATGAATGGAAAGGGAGAGATCATGACTAATCCCAAGGAAATAGAAACAATCATCAGAAGTTATTATCAACAGTTATATGCCAATAAGTTAAGCAACCTAGATGAAATGGATGCATTCCTGGAAATCTATAAACTTCCAAAACTGAATCAGGAAGAAACTGGCGACCCAAATAGACCAATATCTACTAACAAGATTGAAGCAGTGATCAAAAACTTCCCAAAAAACCAGAGTCCAGGACCTGATGGATTCCCTGGAGAATTCTACCAAACATTCAAAGAAGAAATCATACCTATTCTCTGAAGCTATTTCAAAAAATGGAAACAGAAGGGAAACTTCCAGATTCTGATCCCCAAACCAGGAAAAGACCCCATCAGAAAGGAGAATTTCAGACCAATATCCCTGATGAATATGGATGCCAAAATTCTCAACAAGACCTAGCTAATAGGATCCAATAGTACATTAAAAAGATTACCCACCATGACCATGTGGATTTATCTAAGGGATGAGAGGGTGGTTTAACATTTGCAAATAAATGTGATAGAACAAATCAATAAGAGAAGAGAGAAGAGCCACATGGTCTTCTCAATTGATGTAGAAAAAGCATTTGACAAGTACAGCATCCGTTCCTGATTAAAACACTTCAAAGTATAGGGATAGAGGGAACATTCCTCAACTAAGGATAGAGGGAACATTCCTCAACTTCATAAAATCTATCTATGAAAAACCCACAGCCAATATCATCCTCAATGGGGAAAAGCTGACAGCCTTCCCCTTGAGATCAGGAACATGACAAGGATGCCCACTCTCATCACTGTTGTTCAACATAGTACCAGAAGTCTTAGCAACAGCAATCAGACAACAAAAAGAAATAAAAGGTAATCAAATTGGCAAGGAAGAAGTCAAATTCTCTCTCTTCACAGATGACATGATACTTTATATGGAAAACCCAAAAGACTCCATCCCCAAACTACTAGAACTCATACAGCAATTCTGTAATGTGGCAGGATACAAAATCAATGTACAGAAATCTGTTGCTTTCTTATACACTAACAATGAAAATATAGAAAGGGAAATTAGAGAATCAGTTCCATTTATTATAGCATCAAGAATCATAAGATATCTGGGAATAAACCTAACCAAATAGGTAAAGGGTCTGTGCTTGAGGAACTACAGAACACTCATGAAAGAAATTGAAGAAGACACAAAAAGATGGAAGAGCATTCCATGCTCATGGATAGGAAGAATAAACATTGTTAAAATGTCTATACTGCATAGAGCAATCTATACTCAATGCCATCCTGATCAAAATTCCACCAGCATTTTTCAAAAGCTGGAACAAACAATCCTAAAATTTGTATGGAACCAGAAGATACCGTGAATTGTTAAGGAAATGTTGAAAAAGAAAAACAAAACTGAGGCATCACATTGCCTGATTTCAAGCTTTACTACAAAGCTGTGATCACCAAGACAGCATGGTATGGCACAAAAATAGACACATAGACAAATGGAACAGAGTAGAGAGCCCAGATATGGACCCTCAACACTATGGTCAACTAATCTTTGACCAAGCAGGAAAAAGTATACAGTGGAAAAAAGACAGTTTCTTCAATAAATGGTGCTGGGAAAATTGGACAGCTATGTATAGAAGAATGAAACTGTATTATTCTCTTATACCATACACAAATATAAACTTGAAATGGATGAAAGACCTCAACATGAGCCAGGAATATATCAAAATCTTGGAGGAGAACATAGGCAGTAACCTCTTTGACATTGGCCACAGCAACTTCTTTCAAAATATGTCCCCAAAGGCAAAGGAAACAAAATCAAAAATGAATTTTTGCATCAAGATCAAAATCTTCTGCACAGCAATGGAAACAGTCAACAAAACAAAGAGAAAACCCACAGAATGGGAGAAGATATTCACAAATGACACTACAGACAAAGGGCTGAATATCCCAGATCTATAAAGGACTCCTCAAACTCAACACACACAAAACAGATAATCACGTCAAAAAATGGGCAGAAGACATGAACAGACACTTCTCCAAAGAAGACATACAAATGGCTAACAGACACATGTAAAAGTGTTCATCATCATTACCCATCAGGGATATTCAAATCAAAACCACATTGAGAAACCATCTTTCACAAGTTAGAATGGCTAAAATTAAACAACAAGTGCTGGAGAGGATGTGGAGAAAGGGAACCCTGTTACACTGTTGGTGGGAATGCAATTTGGTGCAGCCCCTTAGGAAAACAGTGTGGACATTCCTTAAGAAATTAAAAATAGAGCTGTCATATGATCCTGCAATTGCACTACTGGGTATTTAACCCAAAGATACAGATGTAGTGAAAGAAGGGTCATCTGTACCCCAATGGTTCATAGTAACAATGGCCACAGTCACCAAACTGTGGAAAGAACCAAGATGCCCTTCAACGGACGAACGGATAAGGAAGATGTGGTCCATATACACTATGAAGTATTATGCCTCCATCAGAAAGGATGGATACCCAACTTTTGTATCAACATGGTTGGGACTGGAAGAGATTATGCTGAGTGAAATAAGTCAAGCAGACAGAATCATGTATCATATGGTTTCACTTACTTGTGGAGCATAAGGAATAGCACGGAGGACTTTGGGAGACGGAGAGAAGTGAGTTGGGGGAAATCAGAGGGGGAGAGAAACCATGAGAGACTATGGACTCTTAGAAACAATCTGAGGGTTTTGGAGGGGAGGGGAGTGGGAGGTTGGGTGAGCCTGGTGGTGGATATTATGGAGGGCACGTATCGCATGGAGCACTGGGTGTGGTGCTACACAATGAACTTTAGAACACTAAAAGAAAAATTAAATTAAATTAAATTTTAAAAAATCAGAATATAAACAAACACAAAATTAATAAATGAGACAATCTCATACCATGAAAAATTTGTGAAGGCAACAAATGTGGATAATATACAAGAAAATAATTAGAGATCATACATTTTTATATTTGCATTTAACAAATTAAAAATAACTTTAATGTTCTTATCCTACAAATAAGGACAATAACTAATAGGACAAATCAATAAGAGTTCATCAAACTGCTTCCAATTTAATTTGCTGAAACTGACATATCTTTGATTGTTGGTCTTCTTAAATATAATGTGGCGGTCCTTTTTGTATATTGTTTTATATTAATAAATAATGATTCACCTGGCACTATAAATATAAAAAAAAAACAACCTAGTGTTCCTTTTTACAAAGTAGGCTAGTAATTTTATATAGACCAACCAGCAATGTTAGTTCAATTGTCAGGGGTCTCCTCAATTTTAAATGTCCTACTCTTTTATTGATAAACCAATATAGGTGACTCATCCATTTTAAATATTGAAGCATGGATTAAAATAGTAGTAACTTGGCCTCCTCTAGATATCCAGAATATAAAACTACCTAATCATTACCCAAGATTACACAGTCTGAAAAACATAACTAAAAATACTAAATTCCAAATAAATTTGCACACATTTGGTAGTTAGCAGGATTTATCAATTTAAAGACAAGGATATAGTTATATTTTAAATGAAACCCAAAATCCCCCAATAGATTTCTTTTTTCTTTCTTTCTTCCTTTCTTTCTTTCTTTCTTTCTTTCTTTCTTTCTTTCTTTCTTTCTTTCTTTCTTTCTTTCTTTCTTCTTTCTTTCTTTCTTTTAGTTTCAGATGAGAGGACATACATAAAGCAAGGTGCTAGAGAATCTGGCATGTCTTTCTCCATGGACAATGTGGCACTCTTATCAATCAAAATGGGCTAAGGCAAACTTGGACTTTATTGCTAAAGTATTTGTGCAGAAAAAAATAATTTCATCTTACTGATGACAAATCATATTCATTATGGGTCAACTGTAAGATCAACTGTAAACCAGAGATGGGGCTCTGTTCATATTGTAAATATGGAAATCACTGAACCCACACCTTGGGATCACCCTCTTATTTCTTACTGAATTCAAGATTATCTTGGGTGTTTTCCTTAGGTGTATATTTATGAAAGCTGACAAAATTTTAGAAGAGAATATTCCATAGCTAATGACATTAGAAGGGAAAGAGAGAGGGAGAGAGAAGAAGGAGAGAGGGCTGGAAAGAGGTGGGGGAAGAGAGAGAGAGACAGAGAGAGAGAAGAGCTTTATTCTTACCTTTATTCTTACCTCCAGTCAAGATTTTCTCTGACAATACAGATATTTCCCTACCTAGGAATTGAGACTAAGTGGCTGTTGTTTTAAGTTATGAAGACTATCATTTAAAAGTTGGAAGAAATTTCTGTTTACTTAGCGTTAAAACTCAAATTTATCTTTGTGCCATTTCCTTTGGACAGTAAAAGATAAATCACTCAGAACCTTGTGAGTTAGGCAAGACTTTAATGCAAGGAAGCAACTGACAAGAAGAATTTATGGATCAAACATTTAAGTGCTATATTTAGTAATGTAGATTTACTTTTTATTGTAGCAGATTTATATTCCTGCATAGGCTTCATTAAGACTAATGTTGGTTTTTGTTTTTGATTTTTCCTAAGGAAGAATTTAGATTCTGATATGGTTTATTCCTGCAGAATTGAGCATGCCACTGGTGAGCTGTTCCTGGGGGGATCTGAAATGTAGAACCATAAAACAATAGGATCTCCATACCCGGTAAACTCACCAGCTTCTATCATAGGTGAGTTGAAGAAAACAACCTGAATTAGGGATACAGAGCATGACTTGGCTCAGAATGATGACATAGGAGGCTCAGAGGACACTGGTGCCATTATTAGTCTTTTTTTCTTTCTTTCTTTCTCTCCTTCTTCCCGTGCTATTATTTCTTACTAAATTCTTTAAATAATAAGAAAATCTACTATACTGAATTAATGATCTGATAACATTTACAAGACCATACCCATGCTGCTATGCACAGCTGTGTAATTCATGTCCTGAGTAAAAGCAACTTGTCTGGGAACAGATAGAGGTTGAAATTCAGCTTGGCCTATGTCTGGTTCCCAACAGAGAATTTTTTGAGTTGGTTTGCTTTTGTTTTTGTTTTTCATTGTTTGCTTTGTTTTATTTTGAATTGTTTGTACAGGGTAGAAGTCTGTAGATCTGGTCCTCTGAGGGGCACTGTTTTCTATTTGCCTGAAAGAAATGCCTTTTTAAAATTCAAACATGGGCTCTGGACATGCTTTCAGAAGCCCTGACTGCAACCTTGTGGACGGGAGTTGAGATTTCCCTGCAAGGACTAGATTTATCCATTGCAAGTTATCTGGGAAATTATCCAGGAAATTAAGACTTGGGAGAATGGGCTTCAACTCAGGTGGAGGGAACTTCATTTCTAAGTATTGGGGTCATTTTTTTCCCCTCTCAATTCTGAAACATGCCAATGAATAGCTCCCTCCCAATGCCACAGATTTATGATATAGGACTAGGACAGGAAGGTGACACATTCAAGATATCTAAAACTAGAAATTTTACAGAATTTACAAGCTATATTTACTTCCTTCTAGAATTCTAAACTTTTAGGAAATTCTTGTCAATTGTGATGACTAAAATTGACTGCCCTGTGGAAAATTAAGAGGAGCATGTATTCCTTGTCCAGGATATAGTTGAAATAAAAGAGCAATATTCGGGCACCTGCGTGGCTTTGTTGGTTAAGCAATTGACTTGGTTTCGGCTTGTGTTGTGATTCCAGAGGGTGAGATCAAGCCCCATGTTGAGCTCCTTGCTCAGTGTGGAGTCTGCTTTAGAGTCTCTTTTTTCCCTCTCCCTTTGTCCTTCCTCCAGTACATACATATATGCATAAGAAAAGAAAAAGAGCATTTCTTCCTTCCTCTACAAATAGGACACCTTTACTTATGAGATGGGCAACATTTGCAGAGAGATCAGATGCAGAAGTCTGGCTTGGCAAGAAAGTGAAAAAGAACTGATCTTTTCTAATGGAATATTTTTTTCCTTAAGTACTATGAACCTATTTGGCTCTACAAGTCATGTTTTAAGAATAATATGGAAAATTGTTCATAGTAACTGTGGATACTTTTATTAAAATTGTTTACTAGCTGAAATTAGTTTTCACATTTTTCCCTCTTCTACCAAAGTGCTCAATTCCTCCTTCTGAATTATGATGTCTATTCAAAAAATACAAATCCTTTTTTCTCTTTTTTGTGATGTAGCTTGGAAAGGATCACAAAAAAAAAAAAATGATAATCTCAAAAGAGATGTCCAAGCTTTAGATACAAATAAATAACTGAATTTAAAACTGGTAAATAAATAATCAAGCAGAAGGTATTTGGGAAATGCCATATATTTTTTTCACGTGGGTGTAAAAAGAAATCGCTGTGAATAATAACTTGTGGTAGTGATAGGTTTGTCTGCCTTTTATATAAATTTGTCTTCTCCTATTTTTATTGATAAGCCTTTGTTCCTGGATACAAAACCGAGTTTAGAGCTCTGTCTGAGCAAATCGCCATCAATCTGTCTGCCATAGTATGTGGTTCAGAGAAGTGTGTACACTTAATCAGGGACCCTTAAAGCCTTGTGTGTTATGTATATATGATCCTGGAAAAAAATGCTGTCCATCTCTCACTGACATTCCTAACCTGAAATCTTATAAAATAAGGTGAGCATAGGACTTATCTCTAGTCACATTAAATAAGCACATCTCCAGTCTGAGAAACTTGAGACCAGCACACAGAACAGCAGAGAAGAGATGAGTGGAGACACAGAAATCATATGCAAACTTACATGAGGGCTGGGATCAAGAAGGAATTGAAGACAGTACTTTTCTTCCTGTGTGGTAAGCAAATTCCCTTTGTTTGAGTTGGATTTCTAATACTAAGATTCTCATTAAAGAAAAGAAAGCTGTGGCAACACTGCTAAGTTAGTGAATTGGTAAATATAAGTTTTATCAACTTATAGGAGACTTTCTTCTTCTATAAATCATTGTGTCTTTAAATTAGGCATTTATTCATTCTTAACCAATTTCATAATCTATTAAAGAAATATGATAAAAATGATCTCATGATTTCCCTTCTTATTCTAATAATCCCTATTTGAAGGCAAAATTTGTCAGGCTTTTATTTTCACATAAATATAGAACTCCAACTCTGAGAGAAGATAGTAAGGAAACCATTTGCTCTCCCTATAACACTGTTTTCCAGCCAGAGAAATCAATAAAGTAGGGTTGCCATGTATGAATGTTGAAAAATTGTGTGTGACTGCCAACAATGTAATATAGCTACACAACTTGCTCATTCATTTAATAGATATTTTACTGAGACATAATTGACATATAACATTGTATACGTTTAAGTTGTAAACCATGTTGATTTGATGCACTGATGTTGTGATGTGATTACCAACATAGCATAAACTATAGTACCTCTATCCCATCATATAATTACGATTTCTTTTTTGTGGTAAGAATAGTTAAGATCTACTCTCTTAGCAACTCCCAACTACATTATACTGATTTGTTAACCATGATCACAATGCTGTGCATTAGATTCCCTGCATTATTCATCTTTTAATTGCAAGTTTGTATCATTTGGCTAATATCTCTATAATTTCCCCACCCCCTGGCCACCGTTCTACTCCCTGTTCCTATGAGTGTGGCTCTTTAAATTCCACATGTAAGTGATATCATACAGCATACATACAGTTTTTTCTCTATTTGACTTACCAAATTTAACATAATGCCATCAAGTCTATCCATGTTGCCCAAATGGCAGGTAGAATGTCCTTCTTTGCCATAGATTATACATATATATTCATCTGTTGATAGACACACACATACATTTACCTGTTGATGGACTCTGAAGTTGTTTCCAAATCTCAGCTATTTTTAGTAATGCTACAGTAAACATGGTGGTACAGATATCTTTTCAATATCCTGTTTTAATTTCTTTTGAGTATATACTCAGTAGTAAAATTACTGATTTATATGGCAGTTATAATTTTAATTTTTTCAGAAACCTCCACTCTTTTCCATATTGACTAATCAAATTTACATCCTTAGCAACAGTAGACAAGGGTTCCTTTCCCTCTGCATTCTTTTTTTTAACCTAAGAAAATATTTTAATTGTATTAAGTTTTTAATTTTTATTTTATTATAGTTAATATACAGTGTGCCCAACACTTGTTTTTTCTTGTCTTTTTTATGATAGACATTCTAACAGGTGTAAAGTAATATCTCATTGTAGTTTCAATTTGCATTTCCCTGACGATTAATGATGTTGGACATCTTTGCATGTACTTGTTGGCCATTTGGATATCTTCTTTGAAAATATCTATTCAGTTCTTCTGCCTATTTTTTTCCTAAGATTTTATTTATTTATTTGAGAGAGAGAGAGAGCATGTGAGCAAGCAGGGGGAGGAGCGGAAGGAGAGAAACAAGCAGACTCTGCACTGAGCATAGAGCCAGATGCAGGAGTCAATCCCATGACTCTGAGATCATGACCTGAGCCAAAATCAAGACCCAGATGCTTCACTGAATGAGCCACCCACGTACTCACCCCCTGCTGCCTAATTTTTTAATTGGTTTTTGTTGTTGTTGTTGTTGTTACTGACCTATATAAGTTATTTATGTATTTTACATGTTAACCCTTGTCCTATATATAGTTTGCAAATATATCTTTATTCCATAAGTTGCCTTTTCATTTTGGTGATTGTTTTCCTTTAGTGTGCAGAAATTTTTTTGTTTGATGTAATCTCACTTATTGATTTTTTTTTCTTTATTGCTTGTGCTTTTAGAGTTAAATCAAAAGACTTTTTGCTAAGACCAATGTGAAGAAGCTTTTCCCTTATGTTTTCTTTTAGGAGTTTATGGTTTCAGGTCATGCTTTTAATCCATTTGGAATTATGTTTTTGAGAGTAGCAGTGAGAGAGGAGTAAGATAGAAGTCCAATTTAAATTTTTCTGAATGTGGTTATCCAGTTTGGCCAATATTATTTAATGAAGGGACTATTCTTTCTGCACTGAGTACTCTTGACTCCCTTGTCAAATATTATCCTCATATATTCAGGGGCTTATTTCTGGGCTCTGTATTCTGTACCATTGGTCTATGTTTCTAGTCTTATGCCAGCACCATACTGGTCTGATTATGGTATCTTTAAAGCATAGTTTGAAGTCAGGGAGCATGATATCTCTAGTGTTGCTCTTTCTCAAGTTTTGGCCATTAGGGGTCTTTTTATTTTTTCTTTGTTTCCATAGAAATTTTAGAATTATTTGTTCTATTTCTGTGAAAAATTCCACTAGAATTTTTAAAGGGATTGCATAGAATCTATAAATGGCTTTGGGTAGTATTGACATTTTGACAGTACTCATTCTTCCAATCACAAACATGTGCTATCTTTCCAACTGTTGGTGTCTTCTTCACTTTCTTTCATCAGAGCTTGAAGCTCTTGGACTTAACTTTCAAGTTAAATTTATCACTAAATATCTTATTGATTTTTTATTTTATTATGAATGGAATTATTTCTTTTCCCCATATTCTATCATTAGTATATAGAAATACTACTGATTTCTATATGTTGAATTTATTTCCTGCAATTTTACTGATTAGTTACAATGAGTCTTCTGTCATCATGATGCTGACATAGCCCTCTTCAGTAGCTATTTTTAAAATTAACTTAGTTAAAATTAGTCATTTTAAAAATAATTATTATGAATCAGATCTATTCTGGTTATGGGAATGCTGTAATAAATAATGGAGAGAATTCTTTCATGAAGCTTAATTCTGGTGAGATTTATACAATTAACATTCCATTGCAATTAACATTATATTAATAAATAATGGAAGCCTTGGGTGGCTTAGTCAGTTAAACCTTGGACTCTTGCTTTGGCTCAGGTCATGTTCTTACGGTTGTAGGATTGAGTCTCACTTCTAGACCTAGGCTGAGCTCAGAGTCTGCCTCAGATTCTCTCTTTCTCTCCCTCTTACCCTCCCCTCACATTCTCTCTTTCCCTAAAATAAATAATTTTTTTTAAAAAAGCCAAATATTACGTTAACAAGTAAGTAAATTAAACAATTTCAGATTAACACAGAAAAAGAAAGTTAATAAAATTACTGTGTTTTTTTTTAAAGATTTCATTTATTTATCTGACAGAGAGAGTGAGAGAGCACTAGCAGGGGGGACAATGGGAGACAGAGGGAGAAGCAGACTCCCCGCCGAGCAGGGAGCCAGATGTGGGGCTCAATCCCAGAACCATGGGATCATGACCTGAGCCGAAGGCAGATGCCTAACCATCTGAGCCACCCAGGGGCCCCTAAAATTACTGGTATTGACCAGGTTGGGATATAGAATGAAGGTCCGCATTTGGTTAGATTGTTCAGGAAAAATTCTTCTTTAGAAGGAACATTTGATTTGATGCCTGAAAACCATAAGGAAGCAATCATGTGAGGATCTTGGAAGGAATAGAAGAAAGATTCTAGGAGTTTGATTGAGGAGGCATGCCAGACTTAAACTGACTACATAGCAATCATTAAGGAAATTAATTATTTCTTCAAATTCTTGGTTCTTTACTCTTGAATAAACTGATTGAATAAATCTGAAAAACTGAGAATCATTTACACTTCATTTCCACCCCCTAATTGTTTTTGGTGAATCTGTGAAGATAATACAGAGGAAACTTTCAAAGTGGAGACTTCTTTCTTATACAACTAGAATCAATTGTGCGATTAGGAGAAAAAGGATGGAAGGATGAAAAAGCAGTACCACCTTCATATTACCTTTATTAAGTAGAAATAATTAGAATCAATCATAAATGGATCTGACTCAAGTCATTCCAAAATAAATACTGCAGTCCTACCACTTTTCACATGTGCCTGAGCCCATAAAATATTTAGAAAATTCTATCTCAGCAAATTGAGAAAACACAGTCAATCTTAACTATCTTCCTTTACTTACAAAGATTTAGAGTGCTTTTGAGAGATAGGGAAAAAGCTATAACTATCATTCCAGATCAAACTAAGACCATTAAAATGCCTGTCACCCTTAAGATAAAAACAAAGACGGACACAAACTGCTTATGTAGCTGAGAAACTATCGGTAAGAAAATTAAGATATTTGATAGTTGATATTTCAAAAGCCAAAAATTTTCCTAGAAAAAAAATATAAATACCTGTTCCCATTAACGGAACCAAGTGCAATTATCTTAAATTCTTTCTGTTGGAATTTGAATCAAAACTTATGGAGCAAACCACAATATAAATTTTGTCCATGTCCTCTTGAGAAAGTATGATAATTGCTTCATTTATTAAGATTGATACGAATAGTATTTCCATTTCATATTCCTTCCAATCTCTACCTAAGCCCCGTCACATACACAAATACAACTAAAAGCTACAACGTGGGCTAGGTACCCGATGGACCTAGTATATCTCCATAAACCAGCCAATAAATGCCAAATCCAGATGAGGCACGAGCTGCATGGTGAAGGAAAAAGAGCAAGATACATGAAACTGAAAGCCAACTTCTACTTCTGAGCTTTCAGTTACTAATTATCAAGAAATCCCCAGTGGAAAATACGTTTTGTGCCTACGGAGTTTTAAGATCTCAAGAGTATAGAGTCTGTTCTGCTAAGAGAGGTCAACTGCTGGCAAGAATGTAAAGTGCCCGCGCTTTGGTATGCAGAGTGTGCCTTTGGAGTTATTCTAAAGCCCAAGTCTATGAACCGTTTTTCCAGGGTTCTTTAAGACCTCAAATCCCAGGCCCACTCCATGGAAAGGCTAGCCTTTAAGAAGGCCACTCTACAAATAAGCTTCAGCCTAGAATGGTTAGTTAGTATGGAGGAAAATACAGAATTCTGAAAAAAAATGACCTGGTTTAGTGCCCTGCATAGGATCAATGTCAAGTGCATGTGACCTTCAAACAGGAAACCATGCTCAGAAGGAGGCCCCAAGCTTGGGGTTAATGTTCTGCAGACGTTATTATGAAATCCTCGATAATGTTATTTTTGAATTTGTGTTTGTAAGTGAAGTCTGATGGAACAAGGGAGTACATATACATTGGGGGCTTGCAGTGTTGGCTCACACATGTCCTGCCTCCCAGCCCCACCATCCCCCCTCACCTCTCCTAGGCGGGTTCTCTGTCACTTGCTCCCATCTAACAACTGCTGCCATCCTTCATCCATGAGGGGTGGTGAGGAGCATGTCTTGGCACCCGCCCCACACATATAGAGTAGGTAGGACTCCATACAAGTCTGCTGTCCTCATCCCCATCCCAATATCCCCATGCTGGAGGGAATATTACATCAAATGGAAAATTTAAAAAACCACCATGACAGCTGAAGAGACAGACTGTCAAGGAAAGGAAAAAAAAATTTTTTTTTTTTTTTGCTGGCTTTTGAACAAGGGATATTGAATTTTCATTTTCTGCTGGGCCCTCAAATTATGTAGCTGGCCCTGATCCCGGATCTACCACTTTACTAGCTGTATGATCCTTAGCAAATCACTTAATCACTCTAAGTTTGTTTCTTCCTCTGTAAACTGTGGGTTATGTTTTCTATTACACAGTGGTGCCAACTGAAAAACTCATTCTTTTGATAGGAAACACAGTAGCAGGAGGAAACATAATGAGTTGATTTTGAGTTGATTCATTCATGGTTCCTTCTGGTTGTAAATCACTTTGTACATACAGATCTATAGATCGTAAAAATCTATAGATGGTTCACTGGAAGTACGAATTCTAGACGTTTTACTGCCAAGTCAGAGGAGAAGATGTGTTTCTCAAGATCAGGTTAGCACTTGAAACACTTTCTGTAGAATAATACTCTTTAGTTCCACCATTAAACTATATATAAGAAATTAAATAAGATAATGTTGCCTAGTTTAGAAAATCATTATTTTAACATTATAAGGTTATTATTATAGTCTCATAAGGAAATGTGCTACGTGTTTTAAAACATCTAAACGTACCGAAAGGAACTTTGATAATCTAGCCTGTTGGTATGCTGGTAACAGACCGACAGTAATGTGTTTTGAGAAGATTTCAGGAGTAGCTGTTAGAAATGTACAAATTAAATAGTACTTTCTGCACCCTCCAGCTCCCCTCTACCCATATTTCTACTTAGAAATTCACAGGTTAGAGGGAGAGCTAGATCTAAGATATCATGAAACCATGTACCATGCTTTCTCTCTTTTCCTTCAGCCATTTGTCCCTATATGCATCTCTTCACTATGTCCATAAATTCTCCAGTTAAAAATTTTTCCACCAGTTAAAATTTAAACGCACCAATGTTCGTGTCAATTTCTAATTTAATGATGAAAAGGGAAGTAAACTTGCATATGAAAATATTCTAGTATGGTTGCAGTTTTCTATCCTTCCTTGTTATCAAAAAATATAGCACTTTCAACACTTAATATTGAAGAAATATTTAGCCCAGGATACAGAAAGATTATCTTCTTATGCAGGGTCAAAAGTAAGTACATATTGGAATCATGTTTCTAAGGACTAATTTCACCATAAAGCCAGAGCTATTAGAAGCACATCTTCCCTGCAAGCAGAATTGAAAATTTATAAGCGTACCAGATATGTTGGACTTTATGGCATAGCAGCAACAAATACATCATTTAGTATTTGGGCTGATTCTCATTGCACTACACATATCAATTATCCTCACTCCCAGGCTGTATATTAGGCTGACAGCAGGTATTCAAATGCAGGTCTGTAGACACTTTTCCACTTTCTTATCACACGGAGGGCTACAGGTATGCAGAGTACACTGGGAAAATTAGAAACACATCTGACTAGGTGAGAATATTCTGACTTAAATGTTTTTAAAGTTATAGAAGATTATATGAATTTAAGAGGAAAAGGCAATTTTTGCAGCTCTCTCATGTACTGCAATCACTTCAAACTAAAATAATTGGATTATATATAGCAAAAAAATTGAAATTTTAAAGGAAACAAATAGGGAGTATATGGTTGAAAGGAGGACACTTGAAAATTACTTACTTCTAAGGAGAGAATCTAAGAGTTTGAGGCTTTTACTCCAAACATATGAAGTAAGAAGATGTGCACAGTTCACTAGGCTAGAAATTGACCGCATCTTGCTGTTCTTTTGTTTTGTTTTTAGTAAAGATTTTTATTTATTTATTTGACAGAGAGAGGGGGGAACCTAAGGGGGATGCAGGGAGGCAGGGAGGAAGAAGCAGGCTCCCCACCAAGCAGGGAGCCTGTCATGGATTTCAATCCCAAGACCCTGGGATCATGACCTAAGCCAAAGGAAAACACTTAACAACGGAGCCACCCAGGCATCCCAGAGGTGCTGTTCCGATAAACTAAGTCCATTTATGAATGTTTTGTTTGTCAGGTATTTCTATATTCAAAACTCACTGTAAATCTTACATTAAGAATGAAATAAATTAGATAACTCAATGTCCTGATCATTTCTTTTGACTCTGTAAACCCCTTCACCAAACACTGTAACATGAAGCATGACACATTTTGTTACAGATTTGTTGAATGTCCCTTGATCTACTTCTCTCTTTCTTTCTTCAAAGATTCTTGAGCACCTGGGTGGCTCAGCGTTCAGCGTCTGCCTTTGGCTCAGGTCATGATTCCAGGGTCCTGGGATTGAGTCCCACATCAGGCCCCCCGTTCTGTGGGAACACTGCTTTTCCCTCTCCCACCCCCCCTTGCTTGTGTTCCCTCTCTTGCTGTCTCTTTCCCTGTCAAATAAAGAGATAAAAATCTTAAAAAAAAAAAAAAAAAGATTCTTAAGGTTTTTTCCCTTACTTAGTTTTTCTCTAGTTTTTATTTTCTCCTAATTAAAAAATCAGCTGATGCCTTTTTCAATTTAACCACATTTATGTTAAACTTCTTAAAATGAATTCATAGAAATGTCCTTAATATTAATGTGCATATGAAATAACATAAAATCATATTTTGGATATATGTATTCACATATGTGCACTCACACAAACACTCCTATTCCACTTCTGTTTGTACTGCACATCATACACTGAAAGCTAAACATGTGAAATTTTACAAATTATATATGTGTGTGTGTGTGTGTGTGTGTGTACACATGCATACATATCTTTCATTATTAATATATCTTAGAAGGATAAATCATACAAGTCACTGCACTGCAGATACAAGAATTTGTCATGACCAAAACCCAAGTTAAAAATAAAATTAGTACCCTGTCATAACCTTCACATAAAAGCAACTTCAGTGATTTTTGTCAATTTTGTTTTGTTGTTTTGTGAAATAGGTTTGCCTCAGGTAGTGGTATGATATGGTGTGGCTGAGAAAAGAATTACTGATGGGAATTTTAAGTGTGCTTCAGGAGAGAAGAATGGGAATTTTTTGATATTCATATAGCTCCTGTCATAGCAGGAAAATACAAAGGCTAATATTCAGCAGTTACTGAAAATAATAAAGAATATTGTTCAGCACTTTCTCTTCCAAAACACTGTTCTAAATGATATGCATCTCTATCTATATCCATATCCATATCTTTCTATCCAGTCATTGAAACCTCATGGCTATTCTAGAAAAGTGTTGTGATTGTTGTCATTTAACAGCTGAGGACACTGAAGCACACAAAAGATCAGTAATTTGCTTGTTTCCCTCCTGGTACATGGAATTTGATTCATGATTCTAAGTCAGAATATAAATTGTTAACAATTACAGTTTAGATGACTGTTAAATCTCACACACATAACACACACACACACACACACAGCTTATATATATACCTTTGAATTTATCACTTTATAACTAACTCTCTTTCTCTCTCTCTCCCTTACTCACAGACCCCTCCTTTTCTCTCTCTTACAGTGCATCAGTTCTGCTTCTCCAGAGTTTCTCTACACAGTGGGCAACATGGGCTCAGATATTTTGACAACTTCATGGTTTCTTCTACCAGTAGACTGACTTCTTTTAGATCCTGATTTTACAACCCCAGAGATGACCAATGATTGCTTTCTTTTCTTTATTTTTTTAAGATTTTATTTATTTCTTTGACAAGAAAGAGAGATCACAAGTAGGCAGAGAGGCAGGCAGAAAGAGAGGGAGAAGCAGGCTCCCCGCTGAGCAGAGAGCCCAATGCGGGGCTCAGTCCCAGGACCCTGAGATCATGACCCCAGCCAAAGGCATAGGCTTAACCCACTGAGCCACCCAGGCGCCCCCAATGATTGCTTTCTGATAACTATATACCTCTGCCCCAGTCAACTGTGGCCAAAAGAGGAGATCATGTGTGTATTTAATGATTCCTCCTTGAGTGGCTAGAAAAGAATAAGGTGCAGCCCCCAAATAAGAGGAAATATGAGGATAAGAAAAGAGAGGTGAAGCTGGTCCGATAGAAACTAAATAAATACGATAAAAATAACCCATGCACTACAAAACAATAAATGGAAGGAAGCTCACTGAACATTTTTTTTTTTGCTTGTTTGTTTAAAAAGAAGAGGACTGGATTTTTATGTTAATCAAGATGATAAATCACTACTATTATGGGCCATTAACAATTTAGACAGATTGTCTGTATGATCTAATTGTTAATAATGTTATTCTGCATTATATTATATAATTGCTATTATACAAGTAGCTCTAATACTTATGAAGATACATGTGGCTTAAAATAAATCAACAATGGGTCGAGTAGTGATAGGATCACAATTTCACTTTATTCCCACAGAAATCCATCTCTCAGTTGAACAGAAGGTGAAGTTTGCTTTCCTGTGCACCTTCTTCTACTCACACGTATGAATGTATGTATAGCATATATATATCCAGTAAGTTATGGATTTCCTAGTTATGGCTCTATCATATTCTGCCTGATCCTGGTGATACTGCAGAGGAAAATACCAGGAAGAGTACATGACCAAAAGATAGTAGTATTTTAAAACATACATTTCTTTTGTCTAAGGAAAAGATGCAGGTAATTCAGACAATACTTAAGAAAACATGAACATGGCTGTGTGTTTTATAAGTAACAGAATATCACACCAAAAATTTAATTTGACAGTATTATTTTTAAGACAGAAGAGGAAATTTTAATCTAACCAATGAAAGGAAAGATAAAACTAAACTAGATTTTTAATAATATACTAAGAAGAAATAAAATAAGACAGAAGAACTATCCCAATATAATGTATTTGCAATATATGTAAGTGGATTAAATTCACTTGTTAAAACATGGAGTCTCAGATTAGAAGAAATATTTTAAAACAGATCCAACAATGTGTGTTATAAAAGATATAAAATGGTGAAGAAAGGATGAAAATGAAGGAGCAGATAAAAGATACACCAGAACACTTTGAAGCATAAGAAAGAGCATATAAGACTTTCACATAACATCAAATAAAATTTAAGGCAAAAGTACCATAAAATATAAAAATATTATATACTTGCCAAAGATTATTAAGCTTAATAGAGTGTAATGATCATAATTATATGCACATAATAGAGCCTCAAAAATAAATAGAACAACAACTTACAGAACCAGAGGGAGAAATAAATAAATCAACATTGATATTTAGATTTTCAAGCGGATTCCTCTCAGAAGCTAAAAAATACATAGAAAAAATATTAAACAAAATTGTACTAGACTTTTAAATCACAATTATTAAATTCACATACATAATATATTTTCTCTGTGTGAAGGTATACATATAAACTTTACAGTTGATTTTTTTTTTAAGATTTTATTTGTTTATTTGACAGAGAGATCACAAGTAGGCAGAGAGGCAGGCCAAGAGAGAGAGAGGGAAACAGGCTCCCTGCTGAGCAGAGAGCCAGAATCGGGACTCGATCCCAGGACCCGAGACCATGACCTGAGCCGAAGGCAGTGGCTTACCCAACTGAGCCACCCAGGCGCCCCAACTTTACAGTTGATTAACAAAGAACTCCAAGTACAGGTGTAACATAAGCAGAAATCAGTGATAATCTAGTCCAAAAAGGAATCTTCATGAACTCTAAAGTTTTAGCAGAACACAGACTTTGCACTCCAACCCTCTGTAATTAAACTTCAATATAACAACAACAAAAAATAGGTAACTGCATACTTTGAAAACTAATCAATAAATAAACTTTATACTGAATAAGAAATCAAAAGGAAAATTATAAAACACTCAGAAATGTATTAAAATACTCAAACTAAGTGTATAGAATTCTTAAAGATATATTTGTAGCTTTAAACATATTTATCAGGAAAAAATGTAATGACTGAAAGCAAGTGAATATTCAACTCAAGAAGACAGTTATAGAGCAACAGAGAAAACCGGAAGATTAAAAAAGGAAGAAAATAATAAATATGAATAGAAATTAATGATATGTATTTTTACATGAAGATGGAAAAGCAAATCTTTGGAAAAATCAGTAACAGAAAATCTTCTAGGATGGAATGAAAAATAAGAAGGAAAATAAAAGTAAAGCAAAATGAAAATAAGAAAATAAGACAGATAATATTAGAAGAATTCAAAAATAGCATATCAATACTATATATCAATTAATTTTAAAGTATAGATCAGAGAAATGAACTATTGGAACCAGTATAAAATGCCAAATTAAAAAAAAATGGGAATCCTCAACAGACCAATGTTCTTAGATAAATTCAAATATTAGAAAAGCAAAAGGAGCATGAAAAAAATGTTTTATAAAGTTGCATATATATTTGCAAATTTGTTATACACTAAAGTGGGATAGAGAAAATGAGAGTAAAAAAGACCAGGAAAAAATGAAAAAAAGTAATACAATACAGTAATGCAATGTGTTACAACACCAAGAGATATACAACAATAAAGATTCTTTTGAGCAAACGGGTGATAGCATTATCATAATTACTGGGGAGAACATAAAATGAGAAAAAATTATCATATACAGGAAAGAGTATTTTTAACTAGCTTTATGTAACCAGGGGAGGAAGTTAACACCCACATTTGTTTACCAATCCTCTAAAAAATGTTCTGAGGATGGCAAATATAGACTCATTAACTACTTACACTGACAGCAATTTTGGATGCAGTATCAAGTATCATATATAAATGCCCAAGTACAAGTAAATGCCAAAAGTATAACATTATTGGTTAGTGTTGAATAGTGAATTTTATTTACATCTACCACACTAAAAATGTTTCAGTTTGATCAGTTTGGGTTATGTAACTATTATACAATAACATAAATAATTTATAGGTCCTCTCTATTTTGAGAAATAGTCCCCAAAAAAGTCTACATTTATTCAGATGCTTGCAGTATAAGCAGGAATGGCAACTGACTAAGAAATGGTGAGACGCCCCAAGCTTTCTACATGAAGATTTTCAAGGTTAGATCAAATGTGATTTCTGACTTCCTCCTTCAGCTCTCTGGTTATATGCACACACGGCGGGGCATCTGGTTCAATGAATAAGGTCTGTATTTATGCATATTTATCTGTAAACATGCGGGATGTGTTCCCAATAAAACTACTTACTATTGTAAACAGGCAGAAATGTAAACACTCTTCTATTATTTTTTACTTCTCTGTGAGTACTGGAACAAGCCTGAAGTTATTTTGATAACTGAATTTTTATTGGACTTGGTGAAGGACATTCTGTATTTATTTTGAAAGCAACACATTAGATCAGTGGAAACCACTGCTGAATATTACTTTCATCTTAGCAAACTATCCATGTTCACATATTTGCCAAATCCCAGAATAATATAAGCAATTACCCATCCTAAATGATGAGGTGGTGTGATGACTATAGAAATGATGGCACTTAGGCCATAAGTACCTTCAAATTGATTGTTTTAAGATTAATTATTATTTCTAAATCATTCATACTTAGTTCTAAGCCTCTCCTTCAACACATTCTCAACAGTGTCTTATTTAATGCTTCTGCTAGCAGTGATTTTGGAAACTTTCTCATTTGTTTACTTTTTTGTACTTCATATTTGAAAGAGGGAAATTGCTTTGGCGTATTTCCAATATTTTTATAACTTGGTATATGAATAGAAAGTACCATTAAGACCAATCCTACCCTACAATCAGCAGAATTATTTCTATAAAGTCAGAATGCTGTATTCCTAGATGAGAACCCTCTGTCAATTTCTAACGTGCTTAAAACACAACAGACACATGCAATGTGCACACGCACAGGGACACACACATGGATGCAGCCCATCCAACTACATACCACCCCTTCCTGCCATGGTACTGCCTTTTCTCATGTGCTTCCCATTTCCTGCTACATTCTTTCCCCTTCTTTGCCTGTTATGATTTAATGATTTTACTAATGAGCAAAGAAATGAGCAGATGACCGAAAGGATGAAATGGATGATTATGTCCTGACTGCTTGCTTGGACTCATATAAAATATACCCTCCTCCTCCCTAGACTGAATTGTTTTTCTTTCACTTTTTATGTATCTAGGATGTATGGGATAATGTCTCTGCTCTTCTCCAAAGATGCCTTAAGTCCTGAAACTTCTAACTCTATTACCTTGGTAAATGATAACAGGGATTTTACAAATATAATTTAATTAGGACTCTTCAGATAGGAAAGTTGTGCTGGATTATTGGTTGAATCTAATGGAATCATAAGAGTCTTTATAAACTGAAAGAGGTTCGAGACTACAGATTGAAAGTGATAATCTGTAGTTTTGAAGATGATAAAGCCACCAACTGAGGAATACAGGTTACCTCTAGAAGCTGAAAAAGGCAAGGAAACAGATTCTCCCCTGAAGCCTCCGGAAGGAATGAAGTTTGCTGACATCTTGATTTTAGGACTTCTGACCTATAGAATGTTAAGATAATTAATTTTTGTTCTTTTAAGCCACGGTCATTTGTGGTTATTTGTTACAGCAGCAATAGGGAACTAGTACACTCTCCATGAACTCTCTATATCCTTCAGAAGCATGTCTACTTCTCCTCCTTCATTATAAGATGTTCATGAATATCATGCTTCCTTTACTTGGAAAGGAAAGCTTGGTATATGTCATATTTTCCTCAAAAAAGAAGTTTTACAATATCAGCCAGATGTTTTTCTCACTTATTTATTATCTGTTTTAAATTTTACTCTCTATTTGCAGATACAGTAGGTAAATATGTCTGTTTTTAATATGTTATCTACAACAATCTTGGAAGTAGCAAGTATTTTATAATTTAAATTCATGCATTTTTTGACTAGAAAATAGGACAACACACAGTTCAATCTCAACAAAGTCACATAAAAAGAAATATGACTCCAAGTATCTTGAAGAACAGTGAAAAGCATTACTGTTGGTTAAACAGGCAATCCCAGGGACATAAAGGAGGCAACTTTACATCTATTAAATCCAAGAAGTTATTCATAAACACTGATCTGCACCCTCCCCTCAATGTCCCAAATCTGGCAACTGCTGTAATTTCACTCAACTTTTTCTAATTTGTCAAATTTCTTTACTCCCTCTTCTCTCTGGCCTGCTGCTCTCTCCTCTCCTCAAAGTTCTAGACCATCCCCAACTCCAGAGAGACTCCATCTATGGTCTCCTGACTGGACATAGCCACCCCCCCATGCTTCATCTTTTAATGACCAGCAGCAGCACTTGAGTTAACTGCAGGACAGCGCGTCTCCACGCTCCCTCCTTTCCCTTCACTGATGATATTTAAAGAGGTATTAAAAAACATTGATGGAGGGCAATATTCTCAGCTCTTTCTATCAATATGAAAATAAAACCTAGCTAACTAATGGGAATAAATTGTACACATGGATTTACCTTCATGTTTCCAAAGCTCCACTAAAAAACAGTAGATGAATCTTTAAAGTCATAAACTCCCTATGACAAAGAGATTAAAAACATAGAACAACACTGTTTTGGAATCTAGAAACAAAGGAAACTAGGTGATAGTGCTAAGATAGTTGAATCCTAAGATAATTTGGGAGAAATGGGAGGAAAAGGAAAAGCAACCTGATTTACAAATTAAAATAAGGAAAAGGCTCAGGATTCCTGAAACAAGATGCTTTTGGAAGTAGGGATAAAGGTAAGTATTCTGATTGATAATTGGTTCATAGTTAAATTCACATATACCTTAAGTCTACATAAAAGGTGAAAAATAAGGGTGGAGGGAGAAGCAGCTAAAATCCCTCTGATCTTATTTTCCTAGTGCAAAGCAGGGTAAGAGATCCTGCATTAGAGAGAGCACAGCTGAGGACTGAGGATTAGTCTCACAGGAGTTAATGAAAACTTGGCTGTATACTGACTGCCGGGTCATCCCCACAGACAACACCACCTCTATCCCCAACTTCCCTCAGATCCTTAACTCAGAAGCTCACGAAGGTGGTAGCCAAGCTTATCTACCCTCTCAGGAGGAGACTATAAATACATTATTGACTGCAGACTCTGAGCACCTCAAAGTAACACATAAACAAGCAAACAAAAAGAACTAATGATACTGACCTAGGGTTGCTTATCCAGACAACCCTAAAAGTGAAGCCCACAGTCAATTCGCTTCATCCCCATACACAAAGCTTATATTTGGTTCTTAGTTTTTCTTCCTCACTCTTGTTTATTAGCAGACAACCAAGGATCACCATATTTGAGAGGAAAGCCTCTAAGCTTAAAAATAGAGAACTAAACAGATTTTTTAAAGGTAATGTAGGTGGATTAAAAACATTATGAAAAGCTTCCCATGCAAAAGAAATCCTTGTAATTTTTGCAGATACACACCTGTAAGGAGGTAGCATTATGGACCGAATGTTTGTGTACCCTCACCAAAATTATATGTTGAGACCCTAACCCAATATGATCATATTTGGAGGTTAGGCCTGTAAGAAGTGATAAGATTATGAGGGTGAAACCTTCATAAATAAAATTAATGTCCATAAGAAAAGAAGCCAGAGAGCTAGCCTACTCTTCCTGCCATGACAGAATACAATGAGTCGTCAGCAATCTGCCACCTGAAAGACATCTCTCACCAAAATTTGACCATGCTGGTACCCTGGTCTCCAACATTCAGACTCCAGAGATATAAAAAATAAGTTTCCACTGTAGCTTAAGTCTCCTAGTCTATGCTAATTTGTTATAACTTCCCGAAATAAGACAGAGAATAACTCCCTACTCTGTAAGTGTGGGTCATACATAATGACAACTTTCCAGTGAGTACAGTGTAGAAGGGGGGAAGAATAATTTTACAGTGGAAAACCTTAACAGACCCTATCTCAACAGCTGGTCAAAGCTGGGGTAGGGTCCCCTGACAAAACCCTGGAGGTGTGAGCTGTAGGGACAGAACCATCCTTTCAGTGGACCCTAAAGGTAGAACTCCACCCCAGCTGGTCCTGAAGGTGGGACTGCTAACCTAGAGGGCCTGAAGGGCAAAGAATCAGTTGAAAGAGTATTATTCTCTAGCTTTCAGATCTAATGGAATTTGCCTTGCTATATTTTAGACTTACGAGGCACCTGTCACTCTTTCCTTCATTTTTTTTCCCCCTTTTGGAATAAGAATGCCTATCCTTTGACTCTCCCACTGTTGTATTTTAGAAGCACATAACTTGTCTGCCTTCACAGGTTAACAGCTGAAGAGGAATCTCATTTCAAGATGAATCATACCTCAAGTTTCACCCATATCTGAGTTAGACAATATTTAGATGAAATTTTGAGCTTTAAACTTTAGAGTCGATGCTGGGGTCACATCTTTTGGGGTTGTTGGGATGGAATCAATGTACTTTACATGTGAGAAGAGAATGAATTTTCACGGGTCAGGGTGGAATATTACAGACTGAATGTTTGTACTTGCACAGAATTCTGATAGTCGAAATCTAATCCTAATGTAATGGTATTTGAAAGTGGAATCTTCAGGAGGTGAGTAGGCCATGAAGATGGAGCTCTCATGAATGAAGAGTATCCACATAAAAGAGACCCCAGGAAGCTCTGTCATTCTTTCCACCATGTGAAGATATAATGAAAAGGCAGCCATCTCCAAGCCAAGAAGAGGGCTCTCACCAGAACTTTACTACACTGGCACCCTGATCTCAGAATTCCAACTCCCAGAACCATAAGAATTTTTCTTTAAAACCTGCAAATCATGGAGAAAACCAAATGCTGAAATCGGTTCAGCGGTTAAGTGTCTGCCTTTGGCTCAGGTCATGTCACAGGATCCTGGGATCAAGCCCCATGTCCACCTCCATCCTCAGTGGGGAGTCTGCTTGTCCCTCTCCCTCTGTCCCCTTCCCTTGCTCAGGCTCTCTCTTAAATAAATAAATAAACAAGCAAATAAATAAATAATAAAATTTAAAGAAAAACACAGCAACTCATATCAGAGAGAAAAAGAAACAGTTTATTTAGTGTATAGTTATAAAAACCTGTAAACTCGGGACGCCTGGGTGGCTCAGTTGGTTAAGCAGCTGCCTTCGGCTCAGGTCATGATCCCAGCGTCCTGGGATAGACTCTCACATCGGGCTCCTTGCTCAGCAGGGAGTCTGCTTCTCCCTCTGCCTCTGCCTGCCACTCTGCCTGCCTGTGCTCACTCTCTCTGACAAATAAAATAAATAAAATCTAAAAAAAAAAATCTGTAAACTGGTAAGAAATAAGCAAGGTGGTAGGAAAAGAAAAAATGAAACAAGATGGGCTCGGGAGGGAGACAAACCAAAAGAGACTCTTAATGTCATAAAACAAACTGAGGGGGGTGGGGGGGAGAGGGTTTGGGAGAGGGTGGTGGGGTTACATTATATGTTTAAATTAAAAAAGCTTAAATAAAAATAAATAAATAAATAAATAATCTCCAACATTGCAAAAAAAAAAAAAAAGAAATAAGCAACTACCAAAATATAAAATTTGGCAAAGAACATAAACAGTTCATAGAAAAGGAAATACAAATGTCTCTCAACATTAAAAAATTCTTCCTTCAGCATGAGAATAAAACACATGTATTAAAAATATACTGGAGGGGTGCCTGGGTGGCTCAGTGGGTTAAAGCCTCTGCCTTCAGCTCAGGTCATGATCCCAGAGTCCAGGAATCAAGCCCTGCATCTGGGTCTCTGCTCAGTGGGGATCCCGCTTCCTCCACTCTCTCTCTCTCTGCCTGCCTCTCTGCCTACTTGTGATCTCTGCCTGTCAAATAAATAAATCTCTTAAAAAATACTGGAATACTGTTTTTCACCTGTTTAATTAAAAAAATTCAAAACTCATTATGGTGTGCAACTTTGGAACTATCTATCAGAATTGCAAATGTGTATAACATTTGATCTTGAAATTGCACTTTTAGGAATTTATCTTTGCTCTTGCATTAAACATATATTTTCCCATACATTAAGTGGCCTGTAAACAGGGTGATTCATTGTAGCATTACTGTCAGAATAAGAAATGGGAATTAATCAAATGTCCATCAAGAGAGAACTTATTAACTAAATGATTACACATAAAAAAGAATGAAGAAGGTTTCTATGGTCTGCACACACAAAAAAGGCACCCAAATATTAGGTGAGAAAAGCAAAGAAAGATGCACTATTCTATCTTTTGTGTAAAAAGGAGAAAAATATATAAAGCTGATTTGTGTAAAAATCTCTGTGTAATTTATAAAAGTGCTAGTTTTTATGGTTGAGAACTGGATACATGAGTAAGAAGTGAAAGATGAATGCTTTTGATGGTAAGCTTTTTTATAAATATTAATTATTCAATAGAATGAAAAGAAGAAATTATCAGTAAACAAAAGCCCTTAGAAAAAATATACAAGCATTCAAGACACACACATACAAATACTTACCAAAAATTAATAAAATTATATTTTTTAAAATCTTAAAAAGTACAGAGAAAATATAAGGCAATGAAATACAAAAAAACAAGGTAAAAATGGAAAAGATGAACACATTGAAGAGATTTTTCAAGATATTATCATAAAAATTAAATAAATGCATTTCATTGGAAAATCTCCCCAAGTGTCCAATACTCTGCACATATATAAATAAGTCCATCCCAAGGCATACTATAATGAACTTTCAGAACATTGTGGAAAGGATATACTTTCTGAGAGAGAAAAAAAAGAACAAAATAAAAAAATGAACATATTCTTGAGGAAATAAAAAATTTAAAAAACTTTGGTTTTATTAATAATGTCATTGGGAGTTAGAGAGAATTAATAAAATGCTTTTTAACTTTTGAGAGACCTAGAATTCTATACCTAACCATGTTTTCAATCAAATATGAGGATGGAGTAAGGGTATTTTCAGACATCACTGTTTAAAAAAATATCTCTTGCACATTTTCTGAGGAATCTACTGGAATAAGCGATTCAAAGACGGGAAAACAAAAAGCCATAACTCTGTAAAGTAAAAGACATGGTATCTAGGAAACAGGTGATCTAACTCCAGAGAGTTGAAGAGATTTCTCTGGTTGATTGTGATGGAAAATAAGAGGTTAAGTACAAACTGGCACAGTTTAGAAAAAGACAATAGTGGCAGAGTACCTGAAGCTTATGACTGTATTACATGAGAGGGAATGTAAACAACTGGAAGACAGTTTATGGATTAATTAGTGATAAGTATTTCTAAAATATAAAATATAAGTAAACAGAACAAGAAAAATATTAACACAAATGACAACAAAAAGTTGTTAGGAAAAATAATTATATTGTATTACAAAGATAATTAATTATCACTTTTTACTCAAATTTGTCTCAAAATGAAATAATCATAAATCACAGGAATATTCACAGGATATAATCCTCCACTGAAGTCCCACTCTTCCTACCCTACATTGTACAAAAGAATCCCCAGAAGCTTTTTTGGAATGGAGATAAACCTAATTAATGTTCCAACTGATTCTTGCTCTATTAGCATCACTCACCCTGGGTTTACCTCCTATAACTTCTCATTTTACCTAGCTAGCTACAAAACTTAGGAACTTAGTTCACTAATATTCTGGGCCATGGGTGATTAAAATACTAATATTTCTGTTTTATTTTGAAAAAAATGTAATTAATGAATAACTAAATTATTCACTTATTGTTGTTCTGCTAGTGATTTAAAAATACATAAATAAAAGGTAAGGTGTCAATGTTCTTGTCTTAAAAACTGTGAGCTTCCCTTCAAATTATTTTCTATGCTCATTTTCTCCTAGAGTGTATACTGACATAATGTTGGATAATGTTTTAATTAAGAAATCTTTTCTTTAAACTGAAAAGGAAAGGTGCTAATTAGTAACAAGAACACATATGAAAGAATAAATCCTACTGGGAAGGTAAATATATAGTAAAAGTAGAGGTTAATCACTTATAATGCTAGTATGAATATTAAAAGACAAATGTAGTAAAAATAACTATGATTACAATAATTTGTTAAGTGATGCACAAGATAAAAAGGTATGACATGTGACATCCAAAACAAAATGTGAAGGGAAATATCACTATTGAGCTTTACAATGGGATTAACTTGTTATTGACTTAAGATAGACTCTTTTAGGTATAAACTGTTATATGTAAGCCTTGTGGTAATCACAAAGCAAAAACCTATAGTAAATACATAAAAAATAAATGGAAAGAATATAAGCATATCACTAAAGAAAGTTATCAAACCACAAGGAAGAGAAAAAGATGAGAAAGGAACAGAGAGGAACTGCAAAAACAGCCAGAAAACTATGAGCAAAATGGCAATAAATAGATACCTTCAATAATTTTACTTTAAGTGTAAATGGATGTAGTTCTTTAATAAAAAGATGTAGAGTGGCTGAACAGATAAAAAAAGACCATCTATCTGTTGCCTATAAAAGATTTCTTTTAGAAGTAAGGACACACAGAAACTGAAAGTGAAGAGAAGGGGAAAAAATTTCCATACAAATGGAAATAAACAAGAAACTGGAGTGGCTATACATACATCAGGTAAAACAGTCTTTAAAACAAAGTCTACAATGAGAGACAAAGAAAGGCTTTATATAATGAAGAAAGCGTCAATCTAGCAAGAAGATATGACATTAGTAAATATTTATGCACCCAACACAGAAACAGATAAATGTATAAAGCACATACTAACATACCTAAAGGAAAAAATAAGCAGCAATATGATAATAGTAGTTACATCAATGGATAGGTCACCCATACAATAAATGAATAAAGAATTATTGAGCATAAAATAATACATTAGACCAGATAGACTTGACACATATTTACAGAACATTTCACCCAAAAGCAACAGAATACACATTCTTCTCAAGTGCACATTTTCTGAAATAAATCTTATGTTATTCTTAATAAATGTAGGAGTATTGAAATCATATGAAGTGTCTTTTCCAACCACAATAGTATAGAACTAGAAATTAGTTACACAGAGAAAACTAGAAAATTCACAAGTAGGTGGAGATTAAACAACATGCTACTGAACAACCAATGGGTCAAAGAAAAAAAGTCAAAACAGAAATCAAAAACGCTTTGAAACAATAAAATGGAAATATAACCAAAATTTATAAGACATAGCAAAAGCAGTTCTTAGAGGGAGTTAATAGCAATAAATGCCTACCAGAATAAACAAGTCAAATAAACAACCTAACTTCACATCTCATAGAACCAGGAAAAGAAGACTGAATAAGGCCCAAAGGTGGTAGAAAGAAGATAATTATAAGGATTAGAACAGAAATTAATGAAATAAAGACTAAAAGGACAACATAAAAAATCAATGAAACTAAGAGCTGATTCTTTTAAAAGTAACAAAACCCTTAACTAAGCTCACTAGTAAAAAAAGAGAGAGGACTCAAATAAAATCAGAAATGAAAGAAAAGATGTTAGAACTGATACCACAGAAATACAAGGGATCATTAAGAGAGTGCAATGAACAATTATATGCCACAAATTGGGTGACCCAGAAAAAAAATTAATAAATTCCTGGCAACAAAAAACCTACCCAGTTTGAATCACAATGAGATAGAAAATCTGAACAGACCAACTACTAGTAAGAAGATTGAATCAGTAATCAAAAAGCTCCCAACAAACAAAAGTCCGGGACCAGATAACTTCACAGGTGAATTCTACCAAATATTCAAAGCACTGAAAGCAGTTCTTTTCTTTCAAAAAATAGAAAACTCTTTCAAATCATTTTTTGAAGTCAGAATTGCCCTGATACCAAAACCAGACAAGGATGCCACGAGAAAGGAAAAGTACAAGTCAATATCCCTGATGAACATACATGCAAAAATTCTCAACAAGATATTAGCAAACCAAATTCAACAAGACATTAAAAGGATCATACATCATGATCAAGTGAGATATATTTTGAGGATACAAGGATGGTTCAACATCCACAAATGAATCAATGTGGCATACCACATTAACAAAACAAAGGATAACAATCATATGATCATCTCAAGAGACTAAGAAATAGCATTTGACAAAATTTAACATCCATTTTTTAAAAAATTTTATTTATTTATGATTTGAGAGAGAGAAAGAGAATGAGTGGTGGGGAGGGACAGAAGGAGAGAGAGAGAGAGAGAAAGGGAGAGAAGACTTCCTGCTGAGCAGGAAGCCTGATGCAGGGCTTGATCCCAGGACCTGGAGATCATGACCTGAGCTGAAGGCAGACACTTTACCAACTGAACCATCCAGATGCCCCTCAACATCTATTTATGATAAAACCTATCAACAGAGCAGATATAGAGGGAACATATCTCAACATAATGAATAGTCCTCCCACTCCTGGTTCATCTTTTTTTATATGTCTCTATCAGATGGGGCAGATTTAAATTGTAAGTATACTTTTCTTTCTCTACAGTTTCCTCTATAGTGTATTTAGAGTTTGAGTATAGAGTATTGAGTCCTCTGTAAGTTGTAGAGTTCTCTTTTGTTTGTTTCTCTGTTTTTTTATGGTAGTTTAGAAATAAGGCCTTCCTTAGATCTTCCTATAGTTCTATTTATTTCTTTTCTATTACTAGGGGCTTTGGAAATACTACTGATACGCTCTACTCACTACCTGATGTTCCACTCCAGATCTTGGCTGTCACCAACTGAATCCTCTGTTTTTACCCCGAAGACACCTAAAAACCTGTAGCAGAGACACAAAGTTTATATCTTTCCAGAGAATGTCCAATCTAAGGCTAAAAGTAGGGCAGGACACAAAGGCAGTTCCAGGTTTAAGGATCATGGTGAGAGATGACTTAGATTTGACTCATTACTTTCACTTTGTGAAAAGCAACTCAAAGTTTTTGCAGTTAAGAATAAAAAGAGAGTGCACACAGTCCCTCAATGCTTCTCACTGTTCCTCAGGGAGGTACACCAATAACTGGATGAGCTCAGTATGGAGTGTGGAAGGAGGAATTAGCCAGGTCAGGGAAGCCCCAAAATTTTATGCTCCTTCAAACTAGAATTCTGGACCATGTCAGCATTCAAGGGCTCATACTGCTACAATAGAAGGGAATTCTTGTCCTATCACTGTTACACATTTGTTTACTCTAATTCCTACCAAAGCATGAGCTTTAGTTGTCATTTCAAGGCAAATGCCCCAGCCATGGCTTACTGTGTGACAGAGAGAGATTTACATTTTACTGAAGGTTTTCTAGAGGGATCATGGAGGAGTATGACAATACACATAATCTCACTCAGTGTCTCTTTTCTCAAGCCACTGATGCCATTTATCTCATAACTTCCCCTCCGAACCCACTGGGTAACTTCTCTTATTTGCTGTACAGATTAGTTTAGGCTATTCCCCACGTTCATCATGCCACTCAACAAAGAGCCCTTTGGTGTATACCATCCTGAGAAAGGTATCTGGGATGGTAAATAACAGATAATATGTTCTGTCATTCCAGTTGTCCAAGCAAAACACTGAGAACCAATAGTGTGGATTTAGGGAAAAGTCTCTCCAGTCTCATCTGGCCTTCCACAGCATACTTATAATGCTGTAAGAACCATGTGTCTTAACAACCTTCAAACAATCCAATTAATGTACTGAAGCATTTCCAGGAAAACTAGAGATTGTAGAGGTTCAGCACCTTAACAATTTGTGAGAAAGTTAAGCCATAATTAGAATTTTGCTTTTACATCTGTGCTTAAAAGAATCATTACTCCTTTACTAATATTATGAACATTTTATGAACATAATTTATCTCCATTGCCCTTCTCTTGGTCTGTTTCTGTTGCTATATGACATACTCTAAATTGCGAGAAATAACTTATTACAGTGAGCAATTTCTAATTATTTCCTCTGATTAAAATTCAGCTGTGTCAGGGAACCTGATCCCGCATGTTGCTGTTTGATGGGAGAAACTATGTTTTATAATTAATCTCTGCCATTTAAAAAATATTTGAATAGGACTTTACATTAGTGTCTATGAAATGCTTTAATATTTTTATTTCTCATTTCCTTCTGATTTTGGGGGGGCTCAATTTCCATAGCCAACACATCTTAGAAGAAATAAAGTACTACTATGATGAATAGGAGTATCAGATGTTCTATTTAGTGTAAGGGTGAACACGGTTAAGCATCTGTCACAAAAGTTTATCATCAGATGCAAATCTACGTATTGGGCTTTTCACTCATACTTCTACTTAGTGCCTTCTGCAGAGAAAAATATTAATTCTCTGAGGCTTTTGTTTTCCCACTATGCCCTCCCATAAACAAAGGTTTGATGAAAAGTTCAATTTTAATCGTACTGAAAAATTTAAAAACTAATTTTAAAGATTAGTAACTCATTATAATCTGACCAAAGAGATAGCCATAAAAGAAAAAAATAAATGGTTAGAAAGTTTCTCCGACCTCTCATTTCCATGTTGCTCAAGGATCAACTGTATTTATAATTGAGAATAGGATATATGGTCCTAGTTTAAAAAAATTGTGATGATTGTTAGTGTAATGTAGGAAAGAGACTAATTTCACTTCATTCCTCTGAGGGTTAGAGAAAGGAATGCTTTTTGTTTTTGTTTTTGTTTTAAAGCTTTTGTAGCTTTTAACGTGGTACATTTCCCTGAGTCTAAGTATTTTCTTCCCTCACTGATTATAAGTAATAAGGCAGTGGACTGTTTTGTTTTGTTTTTTTTTTTAAGTTTCTCCTAAAATATTACAAAAAGATTGTTTGGGACTTGAAATTAGCTGAGCTAACTTTTGATTCTGCCTCTCTTTAACTCTATAATCTTGGGGCATTACTTAGTTCATTAGCGACTTTAGAGACTGTTTGGAAAGAGCATCATCAACTCTGAGGTGGTACTGTCAGAAACAAGTTAAATAATGTTTACGACTGCCTTGTAAACTCTAAAATAATGTAGAAATGATAGAGGTTATTTTTCAACTACAATAAAATGTGTTAATTGTCCCTATATTTAGTAGCTCATTGACAAGAAGATACTTGATAGAATCATAAACTGTCTAAAGAGAAACCAAATGTTTGAAAGTCCTTGAACACTAATCTATATCATTATGGAAATGGTTCATTCCATAGAAAGCAAGTATTAAGAAGTAAACCACAAGGAAACAGCTTGTGTCATAAATAATGAAATCATAATAAATATTTAATGATGATTAAGTTTCCATCAATTTTTGAGAAAGTAAAGTTAATTTAATTCAAAAATATTAATTCAGCCACTTTGGAAAACAGTGTGGAGTTTCCTCAAAAAATTAAAAATAGATCTATCCTATGACCCTGCAATTGCACTATTGGATATTGCAGAGATATAGTGAAAAGATACAGATGTAGTGAAAAGAAGGGCCATATGTACCCCAATGTTCATAGCAGCAATGGCCACAATCATCAAACTATGGAAAGAGCCAAGATGCCCTTTAACAGACGAATGGATAAAGAAGATATCGTACATATATACAATGGAGTATTACACAGCCATCAGAAATTATGAATACCCAACTTTGTATCAATATGATGGGACAGGAAGAGATTATGCTGAGTGAAATAAGTCAAGCAGAGAGAGCCAATTATTATATGGTTTCACGTACTTATGGAGCTTAAGGAATAACATGGAGGACATTAGAAGGAAAGGAAAAGTGAATTGGGGGAAATTGGAGGGGGAGATGAACCATGAGAGACTGTGGACTCTGAGAAACAAACTGAGGGATTTGGAGGAGAAGGGGGCACGTAGGTGGGTGAGCCTGGTGGTGGGTATGAAGGAGGGCACGTATTGCATGGAGCACTGGGTGTAGTGCGTAAACAATTAATCTTGGAACACTGAAAAAATGAAATAAATTAAATAAATAAATCTTTAAAAAATTAATTTAGCATATCAAGTGCACTGTGTTCAGTTCGAGCTTAAACAAGTTTAAACAGATCATACCATCTTTATTTTAGCATTCCACACTATCTTCATCTTGATATTTGTTCAGGTACCAAATTCTAAACATTAAAATTTAACAAACACAAAAAAGTAAAAACAACATGTTAATTCTCAAAACACAGATAATAATTATAGATTATTCCTCAGTTTCTCTCTATAAGTACAATGGAGACAAAAATAATAAGCTTCTGTTCAGCACAAAGAGTGAAGAAAAACTAGAGTAATGAATGAGAATCATTTTTAAATAAAACTATTTTAACTAAAGCTATGTTTTTGCTTGTGAAAGCTTTATTTTATTAAAATTATTCTGTTTCTTAACTCCTGGCACCAATATGTAATTCGAATGGAATCTATAATCTCAGACTAAAAATGATTTCTTTCTAGGAGTTATAATCATTCTTTAATGTTAACTATCTGGTAAAGTGACGACAACCACAAGGAGAGTCAAGCTCAGATAATATGGCTGTGTGAGACTTAGGAGTGAGTACCAGGGGCTCAGAATAAGCAAGTAAGGATTAATAATCTTTTTCTTCAAGGGGGGATTAACTTGCATGCTGATATTGCTATACTCAAGAGGAGGCTGACTTAGAGAAGGGGGAAAAAGGAAATTTTGTTTGTTTAATGAGTAATATTTGAGCACCTACTATTTGCCAAGCTGTGATCTAGGCACAAAGATGCCGTGGCAAATAAGAAAAAGAATAGGTACTTGTAGTACAACAGAACTCAATGTTCTGTTGAGGGAAAGGGACAAGTAAGCAAATTCAAAAAAGAAAAAGAAAGAAAGAAAGAAAATATAAATTAAAAAAAATTTAAAAACTCCTCTCAAAGAGGAACTTCTAAGAGATACGTAGACAAAGAAAGCCAAATAAGAAACAGAGTATGTCAGTTTCCTATGGTATTTAGGTTAGAGAATCAAGCACGTTCTCTTAGAGGAGATGGCACTGGAGAATAGCAAATATATTTGGAGACTCTAGTCTCCAAAGCAAGCGTAGAGTTCAAGAGACAGCCAAGCATTCAGTGGAGCTGGAAGTGAGTGGGCCAGAAGAACTCAGAGGAGATCAGGTCACTCAGATAGTCCTGATTCAGATCCAAGGAGTTCTTTTATGCCATGAGGAAGAATTTTGATTATTCTAAATGCTATGGAAATCATTGAAGGACTTTGAGTTTAATGTGCTCTGAGAAATAATTTTAAACTATATTGGAGAATAGACTTGAGGGTGAAGTTGGTGAGAAGGATGAGAGGAAGGTATGGAAGGTACGAGACCAGTGGGGAGATGTTGCAGTTGTCACTGACTACATGATGACAACTTGAACAGTGGAGGCAGTGAGAAAGTGATTCGATTCTGGATACATTTTGACATATCTTAACAGGGCATGTTGATGCACTGGACTTGGGTTGTGAAAGAAAAACAAAAACAAATATGACACTAGGCTTTTGTCCTGAGTGAAAAGTAATGGCAAGGACTCGGGAAGGTAGTGAGTTTGGAGACACAGATCAGAAGTCCTTTTTCAAACATGTTAAAATTTATGTGCCAATCAAACAGGAGAGTCTAGAACCAAAGGAAAGTCTGAGGTTAGTGATATCAATTTGGGAATTGTAAGGATAGGGATGGTATTTATGCCCGTAGCTTGCATAAAATTACCCAAAGTATGAGTGTGCATGGAAAGGAGAAGAAGCATAAGGAATGAGTGATGGGAAATGCTGATAGTTAAATGTCAAAAAGAAGGAGAAGAGCCAGTGGAAGAAACTGAGAAGGAGCAGTGTTCTGTGTAGGAGGAAACACAGAGCCTGTAGGGAATACATCCAGAAGCTTTGGGAAGCTGGCTCCCACTATCACATCAAGGCTTGGCTGTGAGGTATTAATGGTGGATTAATTATGCAGTCTGCCTTTTAGCTAAAAGTGAGTTAAATTCGGTCACATCAGGGATAAGGTACAATAGGTTGACAGTGACATTGACAATGCAGAGATGTCCCCTCACCTTAGAATTTCTGCAATTCTATGTATGATTTGTGATATTCTGAGCCTCTGACCAGGGACAATCAGGGCCTCAGTGGTTCCATTCAAAACACAGGAATTGTTTTTCTCTGCCCTATGAAGGGAATTGATTTTAACTCTAGAATTGTCTCTATTTTTCAGAAGCTAATCAGGGTAAGCTAATCCTGTTAGCATTTGTCTTTCTTGTAAACAATTCTATGCAAAAATTACATTTTGCCTTCCTTCTGTAGACAGTCATAATCATTGTCGGGAGAAACCACGGCAGACAAAGTGTGCTGCCATGCATAAGGCTGTGGGAAAGAATTCCCACAATAGCTATTTGCTAAAGGCAATGTTTTATAGTCTTAATTATAACACTGCTGGAAAATCATGGAATGTATATACAAATTCATTTATCTCATTTGTTTTTCACCCTTAGGTGCAATATTGTAAACAACGGCATTTGAAATCCAAAACAGAGATTTATTTTCCACCAGTGTTTATTTATCCCTAGCAAAATGGACTTCCTTCAAGCAACATGTCATCGTGTACAATACTCTGGCAAGCCAGAGTTTTAATTTCATTAAATGGCACATTTTTTATGGCTTCAAATGCTTTTTTTGCACCATTTATTGTGGAAGAACTTAGTAATAATTGTAAAATATGAACTCCTGATTACTAGGAAGATATTTTGGCTAAGTAATTCACTAATTACCAGCTCCATAAAAATTAACAGAAATGAACAGAAAACAAGTCTCCAGGAAAACTAGGGCAATGCTTTTCTTTATCACTAAGTAAGTTCTAGGCAACTCTGAGAAGTAGATATGCCCTTATTTTCGATGAAGCAAAAGAAAGTAAAGGGAACATTTCATGATAGCTATAATGAAGTCTAACTAGAAAACCAGACTGTAAATATATATTTTTTTTCATCTCTTTTGGGAGATTTAAAAAAATCTTATCATTACTTATTAGATTCCTTATTGTAAAGGTTTCAAGTGAAGTTGTGATAGCAGCAGAGATCTGAATGCATAGTGAATGATTAGCTTTGTGAGGTAGGGGCTACAGGTCACAGAGAGGATGACAAATCCCCCAACTAACTACCTGAATGAGACTTGCAGTTTGTTCCGTTCTATAAGTCCTTCCTATGTCTTGCATCTTTAAGCTGATTGTGGTTCAGCCAAAGATGATCTTTTCTAGAAGATCTGACTGGCTACCTCTCAAAGATGTGCCCATCTTCAAATCGAGCTGCCTACACTTTGTTGGATGCCATAATTCATGTTTAGGAGATGGATGAAATTGTCTGTTGAGGACTATTTTAAAATGTTTTATTAGTCACCATTCTACTCAGGAAGTGAAAAATGCTAAAGTACTCTAGGCATGAATTTAGAAAGAGATTTTCTATAGGGAAATAGGTAAGTACCCACAAATTATTGCAAGGGTTGGAAGAATACAATTTAGAATGGTATTTCAAAGACTGACTCCCAAACCCTGATAAATTGCCTGCCAAGGGAGCTCTTACTACTAAAGCCACCATGGCAACTGTTGAGATGAAGATCACACTGCCATGACTGCATTACAGACATCAAGAATCCAGAGTCAGGAAGCCATCACTACCACAAATGTCTCCTAATCCACAAAACTAGAGCCTGGGTCCTGGAACACGGTAGCAGGTTTTTTTGTTTGTTTGTTTTGTTTTGTTTTGTTTTTAATAACCAGGAAGCTGGAGAAGAGAAACTGGAATGCTACTGCTGCAGAAAAATGTCCTACCTCCATGACCTTGACTGCCTGCAGAAATCAGTCAAACACCAGAAAGATGGCCTCAGTCCCGCTTGGGCTTTCCAAATCTCATATGGGTGGATTTTTTTTTTTTATAAAGGTGGTTTTATTTATTTTTTTATTTATTTGTCAGATAGAGAGAGAGCGCAGGAGTGAGCACAGGCAGACAGAGAGGCAGGCAGAGGCAGAGGGAGAAGCAGGCTCACTGCTGAGCAAGGAGCCCGATGTGGGATCTCGGACTCCATCCCGGGACGCTGGGATCGTGACCTGAGCCTAAGGCAGCCGCTTAACCAACTGAGCCACGCAGGCGTCCCTGGGTGGATCTTTTTAGTGGGACTCAATTAGCTTCCAGAACCTTAGGGACAAAGAAGTATCAAAAAACGTAATTTTTAGTTTTCCAATATCTGCATTCGAAAAATATACTAGAAGATTGATAGAATGGAGGAAGTGCAAAGCAATCTGCAATACCTAACCACAAATACATGTTTAAAGCAAGCGTTACTATTTTCAAATAAAGGTAATATAAGAGAATGCTTTTAATTTTAGATTGCATGAACCCATAGAGTGAAAATGTTTGCTGAACATTTTCAGATTCTCATTCCTCTCTAAAGTTTACCAGTTCATTCTAGCTCAGAATTATGGAATAAAGTAATGTGCCATGACATTTTTTTTCCAATTCCTAAATCTTTGATAAATGTTACATATGCTACACTGGTGACTTATTCTCACACATTATTCGACAAACAGAAAGACAAGCCATTCAGTCATATATATTCAAACATCAATAGTGGTGACAGCCTAACCCATGAAAATTGATTTTTATTTTCAATTGGTTAATAAGTTTCTTTGGGGAACTTCCAGTGACAACAATAAACCTGATTTTCCTAGACAATAAGATATTACCATCATCAGTAAATTTTCCTTCATCTCAAGTGATCTATTAAACTAATTTTTAGCATTTCTTTCTTGATCAATATGAAATACATTTTCTCTGAAATAATACTATCAATTGACATTTAAAGTGGCTTTTTTTATTCATTTAATTTCCTTAAACAATAGTATCAAAGCTTTGAGTTTCATTAATATTGTCCCTGATATTTTTACATATACATAAATAAAAATGCCATTTTTATTCATTTCAAATGTTATTAGTTAACCACCTGAATTTAATTCTGAATATGGCACTAACAAAGATACCATAATGATAAAATATGGGCAAAGATCTCTTGAGGTTAAACAAGAAAAGTAAATATACTATTATTCCAAGTGTTTTAGAAACTTGTAATTAGTGAGATACAAGAAACAACTGTGTATTTACCATTCTTCTTTTTTCTACTAGAAAGACAGCATTTTGGTAAGAACCTAATGCAACTTCTCCTACCTTCTCATTAGGACTATATGACAGAGTTTTGGAAAGGGTTTTGACAGAGTCTAGAAGGGGTTTGTTCTCTCTATGGGGTCAATAGAACTGGCCTTAAACATGTGCAACACATATCTGTGAAGATTTTTTACTGTTTTGGTCTTGTTTTATTTTGATTTTGTTTCCTCACTTTTGATCTCCTTCCTGGGACTGTGAAATTCCACTCTACCTCCCAACATTTATGAGATCTGGTGGAGGCAGAGTCCTCATCAATTTCTATGGGCTGATGTTTGCATGTCTAGGCTCTCTTTTTGTCTTCCTTCAAACTAAGTCATGAAAAGCTAACTAGAGCTAGATCAACATCATAGGACCTCTTAGGACTCTAAATTTTCATCTAATGATTCCAAGAAGTAGGGAGAGAGAAGACTTCATTGTGGCAATGTCAGAAGCATCCACAACATTCAGGGGTGAAAGAGCAGTGGCAGCAGGGTCAATGGTGTTATGCTGGGTCTAGAGCAGTTAAAGAGGAGCAGCTCTTTGGTATGGTGTTCCATGGCTGTGGCAGTGCTGGGATCATCAGACAGGACCTGGGTCCCCATCTAGGCTGTTTCTGACTGCCTAGACTTCTATTCATTAACTTACCATTTTCCAAGCTTTATCACCAAAACTTCATGGGGATCCTCAATAAACTGCATGGGTTGTTTTTAGTCAGAAAAGTGTAATTTTTTTTTCTGGTTGAAACTAAGAATCCTGGTTAGTACAGAAAAAAATAAAATAAGAATTGTACATGTAACTCTGATAAATGAAAAGAAATGTAACTTGTGATTGTATTAGTTTCTAAGAGATGCTATAACAAATTACCACAAACTTGGTGGCTTAAAATGACAGATATTAATTTTTTCACAGTGCTACAGCCTGGAAGGCTAAAAATAAAGGCATTGGCAGGGTTTTACTCCCTCCAAAAGCTCAAGGGGAAAATATTTCTTCCTCTCTCCTACTTTCTGGTGGCTCCTGGCATTTCTTCACTTGGGCAACATAGATTGCATCCCTGCCTCCATTTTTATATGGTTTCTGTATCTCTGTGTGTCCTTTTCTCTCTTTTGTAAGGACTCTTGCCTTGGATTTAGGGTTTACCATAATCCAGTATGATCTAATCTCTATCCTTACCTTAATTATATCTGTGAAAGACCCATTTCCAAAATAAAGTCATAGTCTGAGGTTTCAGATGGATGTGAATTTCTAGGGGACACTATTCAGTGTCCTACAGTCATCACACTTAATTTGACCCCAAGGCAGTGAAAATCCACTAGTGAGGAATGGTAATCTGGAATGCCCTGGTGAATGGTGACAAAACAGTTAATTAAGTGACCTCTTTGAAATGAATGTGAGTCTTTAGGGACTGCATTGCTTCTTCCAGAACATAAATTTCATTAAAGAGTCAAGGTCTATGGAATGAGGTAGTTGCCTTTACAGTACTGAATACCATAAGAAAAGCGAATCACAAAACAAAATCTGCAAAATACCTATAATTTCGGTCAAGGTACCAGTGGAAAAGATTGGCAAGCTTTCAATATCACAGAACAGAGATATCTCAAAATTTAAAAGTACAATACTTTATCCTACAGAATGACAAGTTCTGACATCAAAGTGAATTCACAACGCTTTCAAGATTTTTATGTGAGAACTATGACACTGACAGGGAAAGAAGAAAGCAGGACTGGGATATATATGTATAAGGGAATTTGGAGGAATCAGCATACCCTGTACCTACAAGCCCAATGAGCCTGAATAGCCCTGTCTCTGATTTTCTCTAAGTGTAGTTCTGCATGCAGGGGACCATTACCATACAAGAAGGGACCAGTTCTCTCTGTGCCCCATCTTTGCCTTCCCCATCATCTCCAGCTCCAAAACCATAATCATGTCACAGCCCACTCCTAACTTATAAGGAAGCAGTTGAAAATCATCCCAGGGAGGCTAAGAAGTACATGCCAAAAATGTTTAAACTTTTCTAATTTGTATAAGCAAACATTTGGGTAACTAGAAGAGGGACTAATTTAAGGACATCAGAAATAGTAGAGAAGGTAATGTTAGGAGAGGCTATTAACTTTAATATGGATGCACTTCCTACAGATCTCAGGATCAATGTGTCAACCTTAGCATTTGAAAGTGGTTCTAATGGCTTTCTCAACTGGGTAATGAAGTTCTTACTAAGGCTGTGCTCTTGCTAAATGGAGTTGGGATATCAGAAAAACAACTTGTGTGTGTGATATAAAGAAGAAACCCAAATACTCCTGAAAGAGGAATGTTAGAGTGGATTAGTCATTAAGGCCCACCCACATATTTCCTCACTATTTCTCAGAAGGCATGCCTTGTACTGAGGTCTTAAGAAAGGCACTGTTGCTAGGAGTTCCAGTAACTTGAAAAGCATTTAAGTGAATCTGTAATTTTGTTGAGCTAAGTTATTGGTTAAGGATGCTTCCAGGCTGCAGATGAAATAGATTCCCTAACTTCCATGGGGCAGAAAGTTACTGAGTGGGTGAGTTAAAGGAGTGCTATAAATACCAGAGCCAGATTTGCAGTGCTAACCACTTCAGGCAGCAGAACATCATGATGATCAACATCATTTAACTCCTAGTGATCTTTATAGCAAGTTTCTTGACTGTAGCACTGATACAGAATGTGTAATAAGATCATACTTGATTAATACAACCGAAAAAATCCAAATGAGATGGGCAGAAGTCTGGAGTGTCATTTCAGTAGAGAGTCATAAATTTCTATTGAATTTCCACACCTAAATCCTGCAACAGACCTGGTATCCATGAATTAAGAGCATGTCAGGTATTTATGAGGAAAAGATACCATAATGAAATCACAAATAAATTATAAGAATATATCTCCTGGCCTTGCCAAAAGATCCTGCCAAATTTACACTTGGGCACTGACTCTGAACTGATACTAGTTCTTGGGAAAATAGACAAAGGTGTTGCTGGGGATCAAATACAAAATGCAATTTTGACCTATGTCCACCTCACTGTATACTCAATAGGATATTTGTATTTGGCTCCTCTAGTTCCAGAGTGCATAGGTTCTGGAAATATTATAAGCAGCTGACAGAAACTTTAGGAAGGGTTATTATAGAAGGGAGAGCCAAGTTACTATAGTTCATCCTAAGAAAATTATATATAAAAAGCAATACCGAATCACTAAAGAAGGCAAAGAAGATAAGTACCACCACTGAAGATTGAAAATGCAAGAGTAATGGTTTACAGCACAGCCCACTTTAACTCTCAGATTTGGTCACTTTCAAAGACTGATGGATCTGTAAGAATGACTGAATTATTGTAAACTTGAGTAGGTACAGTCTCTGATTGCAGCTGCTATTCCAGATGTGGAATTGTAGCACATTAGTAAAGTAGAAAGAGGAGAAAAAAGTTGCTATTGCTCCATTAGGATTTATTTCCAGTAGTATATCTTACTGTCTCTTTTACACGATAGAGAGATATCCCAAAGTAGAGATATGCACAGATTTTTTCAGTCAATAATTAACAGACTAGGTGGATTTTCTGGAACTTGGGAATAGCAAGACCAGTTCAGTGGGCAATAAACTTTAAAGAAGCTGTAAAAAGTATACAGCTCAAGAATTAGCCCAAACTATAAGAATAACTGTCTCACATAAATATTTACTAAGGATTCCATTGCAGAGAAGGCTTTTCAAAAAGACCCACTCAGAAAATTAGTGTTGCTATCCTCTGCCACTCCAGGGTTTATTTGCTGGATTCATAAACACACTACTTATGGAGAGGGTATCTACAACCTGAGTGTAGATTTTAACTCATTTGCTCTTAATTACATTCCCTGCCTTGGTCCTGAAAATTGTATTTTTTTAGGATTCCCTGATATTTGGCTTCTAGTTAAGGCCAGTGAATAAAATGCATTGGAGAGATATGGGAGGGCAAGAAGAAAGCAAAAACCAGTATTTGCCCCTCTCTTTTTCTCTACCTCTAGTGGAGTCTATAGCTAACATATTTATCTCCTTTGTTATTTCAGTTCCTGCAGGCAGGCCCAACTCTTACAGTCCAACAGTCACTCCTTCCCTCTGTACCCCCTGACCTAAGGATGGTGCTGACAAATCTCTGGTTGGTTCATTGAAACCTTGTCTGATTTTCAGGTTCTTCCTGAAAGTTTTCATAGTAAGTCCCCTATATGTACAATAGGGAGCCTTTTATTAGACTCCTTCATATGCACTCTCTGTTCTGCTAAATGGTTCCAGATTGATATACCTGGCCTCCAGGAGCCGTAGTGAAAATAGGTGTTAACTTCAGTCATTGTTGTTTCCATTTTAATGTCTTCTGTTTCCTCACTGGGCCATTTCTTTTTTTTTTTTTTTTTTATTTATTTGATAGACAGAGATCACAAGTAGGCAGAGAGAGAGAGGAGGAAGCAGGCTGTCCGAAGAGCAGAGAGCCCGATGCGGGGCTCGATCCCATAACCCTGGGATCATGACCCGAGTCGAAGGCAGCAGCTTTAACCCGCTGAGCCACCCAGGCGCCCCCTCACTGGGCCATTTCTATGTTTGAAATAGTGGCTGCCCAACTTGCCTTTTTTTAAAAGTTATTTTCTGAAATTTGTTCTCCAACTCAGCACCACATTTATCCTGTGAAATTGTGTTGGCCCAGAGTCCATCCTTAAACCTTGCATATTCTAAACCTGATTTGTCAGCACACCAAGAGTACATCTGTTTCTTAAGTGTAGGCTTGAGTAAAAAGCTCATAAGAAGGATCCACAAGTACAGAAAGTTAGTTTCCAGTGATGATAACTTCTGAAGCTTCCATGCTCTTGTTCTCAGGCAATGCGTTTTCTGCCTGAAGGAAAGACATTCATGGGAACTCTAATCCAAGATCCCTTATTTTCTACCTGAATATATTTCTTTCTTACATAGAGGGGGCTCAGGAAAATCATTATTATAGTCTCCTAAATTTAACCAGCCTTTTAAACATTGACAGTCATAGAATGACTTCACAAACTACCATTTGACTCTGCCCAAATATTGGTTTATACCATTATAAGGCCAGCTGTTGTCAATGTCAATGACCTTTGCTTTATAATCTGAGAAGTTGCAACAATTCATATTTTTTTTTCCTCAAGACCATATCTTGGGAGGAGGTGGAGTTCATTTTGTCACTCCTAAAATAAATTTATTTAGAACCTCTTCATGTTACATGATTTTTAAACATTGATTTACATATTCTTCATCCCCAAACCCTATGAAATTACAAAGAAGAGTAAGCCCATAAAGGCAAAATGAGAAAAATAAAGCAGATGGGCAAATGATAAATAATGTGGAGCCCCAAATAAGCTGAAACTTAATTATCCAATACAGAAAACAAACTGGTTTTTAGAAATCCAGAAAGATTAAGAAATTGAAACTTATAACTCTAAAAGTAGGCGTAGCAGTAAGGAAAAAAAATAAGTGTAGTTGAAAATCTATATAAGTAGTTCTTGGATTCCAGGATTTCCTTCTGGAGACATTAATCTAGTAGGACCTGACTTTGGAGGGAACCAGGCACAAGAGAGACCAGAAATTACCATATTAAAAATCAAATCACATATACCTCTTTCCTTAGTCAGTTTAAAAAACAAGCACAGCCAAATGTGTATTTCCCAAGTGACAGACAAGATGACTTCACTATCAAGGAAAATGTACCCAACAGAGCAAACTCTGAGTTATGTAGATCTATGAATCCCAGCTGGTAACAAGTCTCATTTCTCCTAAAGTATGTACAAAGATTCTAAAGATTTAGTGTATATGTCTTACACAGAAATATCTAATCAAGGATCAATAAACATTTCAGAAAATCCTTTGATGTAAAAGAAAGAGACTAAAATAATCAGCAAAAAGGAAGTCAGAGGAAGCCTTCAAAATGTTTTACTTAATATCCAAAGAGATAAAAGAGAAGATATTGCCACTCTGAAACAAACACAGATGAATATGAAGAGCTAACAGACAAACATGCAGAGAACAGAAGTGATTTAAGAAATTAAAAATATAACTGTAGGGGCACCTGGCTGGCCGTTAGCTCAAGTCATGATCCCACAGTCCTGAGATCTAGCCCTGAGTTGGCCTCCTTGCTCAGTGGGGAATACACTTCTCCATCTGCACCGCCACCACACAACAGATAACAACATGAGTTTGAAGATAAATCCTAAAAAAAAAAAAAAAAAAAAAAAAAAGAATAAAAGGCAAAGTAGGAAAAAAAAAAAGAAAAAGATTAGTCAGGACGTCTATATAGGAAAAATAGAGGGAAAGAAACTATCAAGTAAATAATATGGAAAAAGTTTACAGACCCAAAGGAACCAAGCTTCCAGATGTAAAGATATCTTTGCTGCCCAGTATAATGGAGATAGGAAAGAAAAATAAAAAGACACTAAGGTTCAAAAATCATATTTTTGATTTCAGACTACTCGATGGCAATAATGAGTTAGAAGCCCATGTATGGACCATCATCATTAAATTTGGGGGAAAAATTAACTCCCTCATGAAATTTTAGGTACTCAACTCTGAAGTTTGAGAACAGAATAAAGATATTATCAATCAGTGTGTCAAAAATAATTTCTTAAATCATTTGCCAGAAATTGACTTGAGGATATGCTCCAGAAAAATGAGGACTTAAATGAAGGAAAAGGAAAGAGTGGGACTCTAACATAAGAAGGGTATTAGTAAGAGAGTCGTGAAGGAAATCGACAGGATGGTGGGAACTACTAGTATGCTGTTGCCCACTGGACCCAGTCAACAGCCAGATTGAAACAGACGGAGGAGAGACTTCAAGAGTGATAATCAAGAAAAAGATGAAATTAGTAGGATCTTTGATGTGTGTGTGTGTGTGTGTGTGTGTGTGTGTGTGTGTGTGTGTTTAATGTACTAAAAGGAGACATGCTTGAAAGACCAATTATATTAGAAAGATTAAAATGTGGGGAGCCTGGGTGGCTCAGTGGGTTAAAGCCTCTGCCTTCGGCTCAGGTCATGATCCCAGGGTCCTGGGATGGAGCCCTACATTGGGCTTTCTGCTCAGCAGGGAGCCTGCTTCCCCCTCTCTCTCTGCCTGCCTCTCTGCCTACTTGTGATCTCTGTCCAATCAAAAAAAAAAAAAAAAAAAGTCACCTGTTAAAAAAAATAAAGAAACAAAGAAAGAAAGATTAAAATGGTTGGATGATTCTAAAAGAGAGAGTAAGAAATATCTTTTGAGGGGCACCTGGGTGGCTCAGTCGGTTAAGTGGCTGCCTTCAGCTCAGGCCGTGATCCTGGGGTTCTGGGGTCGACCCCCATGTTAGGCTCCCTGATCTGTGGAGAGCCTGCTTCTCTCTCTCTTGCTCCCCCTGCTTGTGCTCTCTCTCTCTGTGTCAAATAAATAAATAAAAATCTTTAAAAACTAAAAAAAATTAACTTTTGAACTCCAAGAATAAGAATGGAAGAGAAGGGAAATGAAACTTGTATCTAATACTGATTGAATGCTAAAGAAGAGTTTTGTGTGATTGTTGTTGCTGCTGCTGTTTTTGTTACATTTCATGGCTCAGATGTTAATATGTTTATGTTCATAATAATTGAGTAGTGATACAAACAAAAATCATAATATAACTGCATTGGGGAATGGTTGAGGCAAATGTCCCTGGCAAAGTTAAGAGCTAAATCAATATAATTTTTAATAGGAAGGTAACATATAACACACAAAGATATACATAAGAAACAGTAATACAAAACGAATGTGGATGTAAATGCCAAAGGAATCAGCTAGGAAAGTGAGACAAAGCAGGCGGGGGTGCCCAGGGAGTGTGTGCTGAAAGGTAGCTAAAAGGAATATGGAAAAGAGACCATGCCCTTTTGTAAAGGCCATTTGCCCCTGAGACCTACCTTTCTCTCTCTCCATGACAAGCAGCACATCTCCTAAATGATACAATCTTCCCTTAGATATGTTAACACACTGAGCATAGCACAGCAAACCTTCCAGGTGAGGAAGTCACTCGGATTCCAAGGGGAACTATTTGCAAGTTTATACTCTAATCTTTATGTGATGCTGATAATACTTTAACCTTCTCATTTTAGTTACTTAATTTTAACTTCCTGAAATACACTACCCTCTACTCAAAACAGAAACAGTTTCCAACCCTGATTCAAAAGTTATATCCTTACTTATCACTATAACTTACTTCTTAACGGCCCATTTTAAACACATTAATTCATGCTTAAAGATCTATATTCTTTGGAGACATATGTAATTTATTTCACTTTAATGTTTTATCTTCTCAGCTATATCATAAGCAATGTGAGTGCCGGGATTTTGCATCTGTGTATTTAGGACACTCTTACAACACACAGGCTCTGTTCAGAGTAGAAGTTAATGAATTGACAATTTTTTAAATACATTTTTATAGTTATCTGCTGAATGCTTTATACATTAAATTTACAACAAACAGTATTAAATAACTTGGGGATTTATTATCTAAAATATTATTTCTCTTATGCCATAAAGCATGTAAAAAATCATTAGCTTAGAAAAAAAATTATTAGCTTAGGAACTCTGTTGAAATGTTACTCTTTAAGAATTAAATTGACTTAAGAAATAATGTAGATAAAAATTTGACCTTAGAGCTCAATTAATTTCTTACCTTGTTCAAAGGGCAATAAGCATAATCATATGAAGATCTGGTAAGATAGATTCTGAATTTCTTGCTAGCTCAGTCAATTCTGAAGGCACCTGGAGGAAAGAGCTTACACAAATCAATGATTTCACCCTTATGGAACTGGACACACCATATCTCTTTTCAGCACTAATGTTCTCACTGTACAATTCCTTGGCAAATACTGACCAAATCTGTTAGCAATGGGTGTATGTATGAACAGGCGTGAAGACCAATGCTAGCATAATATTTGCCCCCAAATCTAAATACGTGTGTTTTCACTGAGATTTTAGGAGAGTTATAAGTCTACATCTAGGATATTTTCAGTGGACAGTAGATATTTTTAATGCTAGAAAGCAATATGTCATATTCATATACTTTCCATCAATAATTAAAATAGGTATTTAATGTCTTTATCAATTAAAACACTAATGTATAAAGTTTTTTATTGGAAGTGGATTTGGATTGAGTGATTACTTTCACCTTCCATGTAAACTGAGAGGGTCACAGCTTGTTTCTTCAGGTCCAACAGTTCTAAATTACCCGAGTAATTAAAAGTAAAGTGTTCTTGTGGTTCTACATTCCTAGCACAGGAATTTTGAGTTTTCTATCAATGAGTGATTCAAAGGAACAAAAAGCGAAAGTAAGGTACCAAGATTATTCGAAAAGGGAGAAGCACTATGTATCATCTAATAAATTCCTGCCAAAATGAAAAGTCCTCTTGCAAGATGTTCTTCCAGTTTCTGTCTGAATAATTACAGGAAAATGACAGCATCAAATTTGTATGTGTTGGATTTGACTGAATCAAGACTCCTGCTTAAGTGATACTATAGTATTGGCTCCGTGATATTAAGTTCTACCTTCTGCTTCTAGACAAAAACACTTTCAATATCTGAAGACTGCTAATTTGATCCTTGTGGGTCTAGTTTTCTATGTACAAATAATCTCAATTTCTCATTTGAATCCTTACAAGCCATAGCCTTTTAATCCTTTTGTCAAATGGATATCATTCTGGATAGACCCAGAAACAATGATGTATCGTTTAATATGCAGTTTCCAGAATGGAGGAGAATATTCTAAAAATGAGACTTCACTCACCTAAACCAGTGATTTTCAGTATTTAAAGCCCTCTTTCCCAAGAAATTTTTGGGACATATATTTTAAATGTATTTCCCTAGAAGTCGGTATGAATATAAATATTAAAGAAACATTCCAAAGAATTTTGACCTGAATTGTTTACAAAACATACTTGGAAAAACCCTAATATAGACTTTTATTGACAACAAAAATCATAACATTCCTTAATTACTACTGGTTCCTGTTAAGCTTAAACTCAATTTGAGCTTCTGTTAAGCCAGATGTCTCAGTTCAGTACTTGTACAATTGATATTTCAATTTTTAGATTTTTTTCTGTTAAGATTCTTGTTAATTTGGATCTACAAGTTAAGGTTGTTGGGTAAAACGGTTGAAATAAACTATTAAACCTTTCATCTTCCTTTGCCAACATTCCATTACTTGTAACTTTGACAAACCTCCCTCCATCCAAGTGACTGATGAAAATTTATAAGACTAAATAGAATATCTTATGACAGGCCACAAAATGCCCCTCTCAAGGTGACAATCATCTATTAAACAATACATTTGGGGGTATCTGTGGATTTATTGAATTATTCTATCACTTAACACATGCACATTTCTCTATCTTATATTGGCAAAATACTTGGCAAATTCTCTTGGGTATGACATAAGTATGTCATACTTATACATACAAATAAACATAAAATACACTATCAGTATAAAACAAACAAATTCTGTTTCATATACTTGTTTTTGGTGAAGCTCACTAATTCTTGACATAAGTATGTCATGCCCATGAGAATTTGCCAAGTATTTTCCTGGAATTCTGATAATCTGTCAAGAATATTTTTCTACTCCTACAGATTTAGCAAAGATAGTTCCACTGGAGAAAGCAATGGGCATTTATTGAGCATTTAAGCATCATCTCATTTATGACCACCTTTTGAGATGGACTTAGTATCCTCCACAAATAAGGCACAAAAGCTTGGGGAAGTTGTATAGGTATGTGATGTCACAAAGTTAGAAGGCAAGGAGTCCAAATTCCTTTCCATATGTCACTACTTACCAGTCCTATGGAATAAGCAAGCCTCTTAATATCTCTGCAATGTACATATTTCAAAATACACTCAGCTCTGAATTACAGGTTATGCCCTGAATTCTATCTGCTAATTCACAGTATACGTTAGCAGACAACCAGAATAAAAGTGCTTCAAGTGTAGTAAAAACGTATCTATTTTTCACTTAGAAGTTCGAGATAGTAGTCCAAAGCTAGTATAGATGCTCTATTCTATGCAATTCTCAAGATGCCAGGTGCTTTCTATTTCTTCATGATTCGTGGCCTCCGATCCCAAGGTAAAGTCATTGTTCATGATGGCTGTTCCAAGTTCCAATTATTACACCCACATTCCAGGCAGCATAAAGGAGGAAGGGTAAGAAGAATGTACAATGCAAATTTGTTTTAGGAAAGGATTCTGGCAGCTGTTACACGACACTTCCACATATATCTTATTATCTAATAGTTAGTCATACAGCCATATCTTGCTTAAAAGAAATCTAGAAAGTGCTTTTTTAGATTCTGTGTGCCCATGTGCCCAGTAAAAATTTAGGTATTCTATTACTATGGAATAAAGAAAATGGATCTGGGAGACAACTGTGAATCTCTACCACAAATAAACATAAAATACACTATCAGTATAAAACAAACAAATTCTATTTCATATACTTGTTTTTGGTGAAGCTCACTAATTCTTGAAATATAAACTCTCTATATTGCTTTAAATATTCAAGAGAGGGACGCCTGGGTGGCCCAGTTGGTTAAGCGGCTGCCTTCGGCTCAGGTCATGATCCCAGCATCCTGGGATCGAGTCCCACATCAGGCTCCTTGCTCAGCAGGGAGCCTGCTTCTCCCTCTGCCTCTGCCTGCCTGTCTGTCTGCCTGTGCTCACTCCCACTCTCTCTGACAAATAAATAAATAGAATCTTTAAATATTCAATAGATGTCCAGGAATTTAACACACTTATTTATTTATTATTTATTATTTATTATTTATTTATCCAGTCAACAGATATTAATAAAATGGTCCAGATACCACAGTAGACCTTGCTGTCTTAAGAATCAATTCAAGGGGGCACCTGGGTGGCTCAGTTGGTTAATGCCTCTGCCTTCAGCTCAGGTCATGATCCCAGGGTCCTGGGATCGAGCCCCGCATCGGGCTCTCTGCTCAGCAGGGAGCCTGCCTCCCCCCTCTCTCTGCCTGCCTTTCTGCCTACTTATGACCTCTGTCAAATTAAAAAAAAAAAAAAAAGAATCAATTCAAGACATAGTCCTTGTCCTTGAGGAGCTCAAAATATTGTGAAGGAGATAGACTTTTGAACAAATATAGTGTTTCACAACAAAATTATATTCAAAGGAACCTGGGAGAAGAGTAAGATTAAATTAACTAAACCTTGGAAATTTGAGAAAGACTTTAAAAAGGTTAATACTAAACTGAATTCTAAAGGAAAAAATGAATTTTTTTATCAGCAAAAAGAGGAGTGGTTAAAGTATTCTGGGTAAGATTATAATACACATTAAGACATAAATTATAAGTAAAAAAACAAAACAAAACATGCTATTAGATTTAAACTTGGTGCAATTTGGTAAGAGCCACAAATGCTATTCCAAATCTATCCTATGGGAATAAAGGGCACTAAAGTCTTTAAACAGAGAAAGATATTATACAATCTGTGGAGATTCTTTTTTGGTGAATGTTGTCAATATGAATGGAATATCGGAATCAGCGAGAGACTAGAGGCCAGATGGTTATTGCCAATAAGTAATTCAAATGACAGATGATGAGACTCTCAGAATTGCAAAGGGAGAAGATGACTCTCAAATAGGTTATTGACCCTGTTATTAGCTCCTCATGTCCTCTTTATCTTTTCCTTTCTAATTTTGAAATCATTCTTTATGGGAGGAGAGAGACTAAAGAAATGTTATGTAGGGACGCCTGGGTGTCTTAGTGGGTTAGAGTCTCTGTCTTCAGCTCAGGTCATGATTCTAGGGTCCTGGGATCAAGCCCTACATCAGGCTCTCTGCTCAGCAGGGAGCCTGCTCCCCACCCCCCAACCCCTGCTCTCTCTCTGCCTTTCTGCCTACTTGTGATTTCTGTCAAATAAATAAATAAAATCTTCCAAAAAAAAAAAAAAGAAATGTTATGTAGTTTCCCAATTTTTCTATCATTTGTTACTCCAAAAAATAACATTACCGACTCCCCTCCTTTTTTTGCTTATAATTCAGTAACACCAAGTACTGAAAATTTAAGTTAATTTTATGCAAGACTCTATATCAGGAGTTATACATAATTTCATTTTATTCTCTCTTCACCTATAAGTATCTACTTATGAGTAGATAAGATAAAATAAAATCAGAGAGATAAAGTATAATAACTTTTACAAGAGAGATAAAATAAAATAACTTTTACAAGAGCACTCAAGTTGGAAAGTAGTGGAGTTTAGATGCCAAATCAAAGCTATCCAACAATAAGTAGATAAGAGACCTATTAACATGTAGATATTTTGATTATTTATTAGTGAATAACAAACATAAGCACATTCAATTTATGAGCTTTTAGTATAAATTTATCATTCATTTGTGCCTTCCACATTGTGTGTGTGTGTGTGTGTGTGTGTGTGTGATTGTTGTTTCTTTTGTTCCATGTATCCCTTCTTTCACTTCTTTTGTACACCAATATTTATCAAGAGGGAATTCCATTTAGCTTCTTAAAGAACGGAAGCTCACATTCATTCAACTAAGTTTATTTCTTTTTGAAATGAGATATTAACATAACATATAAAGAGGACAATTTTTCTATATATAGACATTCAACCTACTTGAACCAGAGCATTTTTAATAAAGACCACCTTCTGTATTTTGTTAAAATTTGTGGAATTATACCATCTACTATATTTCTTAACTTTCTTACCCTTTTCTGTACCAACTTCCAACTTCACCCTTAAACACATAGTTTAGTATTAACTAAAGTATTATTGTTGGTTTTATTCACAATTTGTTAGTAGTAAACAAAACTGGGTTTCTAGGACAGAGTATTATACAGCTTAATTCTTTAACTCTTTCAAAATTAGAATTATACTGCTAATATGAATTTATATCACATGAAAATAATGAAAAAAGAAATAACTTGTTTAGCTAATACTAAGTGCAACTATTTTCAGAAAATATTAGTTTGCCAATTTTTATGACTCGGACACTTTACTTGATCTTCTGACATTAATTTCTCTCCCTTTAGGAAGACTATGGCAATGGTAAAAAAAAAAAAAAAAAAAAAAAATTTGGAGTCAGAAAGACCTGACTTCAGGTCAAAATCCTACTAGTTACCAGTTGTACAACCTTGTGCAAGTCACTTAATTTCTCTAATCTCTCGTTTCCTAATCTGTAAAATACAGATAATACCATATACATCGTAGAGTGAGAATTAAATGAGGTTTCACCTATGAGATGTCTAGCACAATGCCTAAAACAGGGCTGGTTAATACTGTTAGCCGAGATACAGATTCAAGTGGAACACAATTTGGATTTACAAGGAAACTCTAGAAGATAATTTAACTGAACGTAATCATTCGACAGATGAGGTCACTGAACCCCACACAGCTGAGGGGATTCGTTCAAAGTTATATCGTGAATTGAGACGGAATGGACACCATATCCTATATCACCTTTTTTCAGCTTAGCCATCAACCACTCCTTTATACCCTTTCAACCAGAGGAAAACTCTTTTCAAGTTCTATGCAAAATCATCTGTGTAAAGTATTTTACATCCAGCAGAAGAGGAAAGAATTAAAACAAAATAGTGTGATGAAAGACCATTACTATGGAATTCAAATATATTATCATGTTGATAAAAAGAAAATTGGGCTTTTGAAATCTACTTAACTGTCCTAAACCATAAGAGCATAGCTTTCAGAAAGTGAAATGAGAACAAGAGAAAAAAGTTAATGCACAAGAAATTGAGTTCAAGGAAATCTACTTAACTCTGATCCATGATAATAGAAAATATAGATTTAAAATAGTAAAATGAGGACATTAGAAATGGCATTTTAAAATTGTAGAAGCAAAGTAGATTTAAGTAGATAAAATATTAAAGGTGACTCTATCTAATACATTGTTCTGATGGTAATAATAGTAGGAAACCATATTTTACCCCAATAATATATGTCAAACATTGTGTTAACAATTTTTTTCTCATCCTAAGGGTAAATATTTTTGTAATTCTTTGGTAGGTTCAAATAAGAAAACATTTTTTAAATAAAAACAAGATCAAGAATTTTAAAAGTGGTGTACTCAGATGCAAGCATCTGACTCTGAAGCCCATCATCTTCCTATTTCTTGCTGCCAAATAGAAAAGGAATACCCCCTCCCCAGTTTCTAACCTGTGACTGAGGAGAGAAGCATTATTAAAATATTGCTTTTGCTTTTCTGTCCTGATCATCTCTTTGTTGCCAGAGATGCTCCTCCTACCTTCCACTCACTCAGAGAGACCCCACTGTCCCAAGGAAGGGGCAATACAGAGCAACTGGAAAACAAAGGTATCACGTTTTTACATTTATCTTCCAAAGCCTCAAGTTATATTAACAGACAGGAAAAGGAGAGATGTACTAGTTTTACTAGACTTATCTAACTAACCCCCTTCAGACTAAATATTTTCTGAGGAGAAGGAGAGAATTGTAAAGTCAGTCATAGAAAGATGAATGTAGCTGAGGGTCATACCCCAGACCCTCAACCCAAATCGGCATTGAATCAGGAATCCCTTTAAGATAAGAGATGCTTCTGAGAGAATGGAGACCCAACGCCTAGCTTCCGGTGTTAAGGTCAAGGAAACAACAAGCCGTGTGGAACAGTCCTGTCTTTGGTACATACTGCTGGGGTGGTAACCAGTCTCATACTAACTGTAAGTCTGGCATCTACTTTTTGAATAAGAGGAAAGATATCTAGGGGAGGCCTGAAGAGGGGAAGAAGGTCTGATGAAAATTATAAGCCCCCTGAAGGCTCCTTTTGAGCGGCATGGAGCAGGTGAAACTTTCTCGTGCCTTCTAGGGATTCCAGATTTGACTTAGTTTAAACCTGAAATGATTTACAAAACCCCAAACTGACTTATAAAATTTGACATTTACTAGATTACTTTTTCTATCAGCATGCAGGATGTGATCTTTTGGTCAAAATTACTTTCACTGAAACAAAATATTCTTTCTTGGGATGCCTTTGTTTGCAGCTTTGAAAATGAATATCAATATGTAATAAAATTAAAGGACTAATATTTTTAAAAAATAACCAAACAGAAGTAGTGACCACAGGGTTGTTTCAATTCTATTTGAGACAGAACCCTGAGACAATTAATTGTCCTACAGAACTACTCCCTGCCCCTCTATCTGGAACCAATCCCACTGAGGAAGTCTCATTTCATTTCTAAGTTGAGCAAGCATGGATTCTAATGAGCCAGGTGATATATGAGCCTTGTAAGACTGATTTACTGATGGTTTCTGTGTTTGGGCCTCATTCAGAAATAGATTTCTTGCCATCAATAATATGTGATTTATTGAAATCATATTCATGGAGAACGTAAGTTCTATGCTTGAAAAGAGGTAGGTAGAAGTTCAGTTATAATAGGAAGACAAAAACGGACCACTGGAGAAAAAAGAGGATACATTTCAGCATTTTTACTCCAAAGAGGGAAAAATTATTGCATACCTTTGTTGAAAGCTTTATAGGATATGTTTTTTGATTAAAGTAGATGACAGAGTATATTATATATAGAACTATATGTACATATTACATATGCAGTTATACATATATTTCCAGGAAAAAAGATGCCTGATATATTAGTAACAGTTTATGACAATTTTTTTAAATTAAGTAACAACTGCATGCCATATAATTTAATATAGCAATGAAACGATAGTGGTTATAGTCATTGATGCTATCCTTCCCAGCTCCTCTCATTGGATGAGTTCCTATTATGGGCTAAATTGTATCTCCTCAAAATTCTTATGTTGGAGTCCTAACCCCCAGTGCTTCAGAATCTGACTGTATCTGCAGATAGAGACTTTCAAGGGGTAATTAAGTTAAAATAATTTCATTAGGGCAGACCCTAATCCCTAATCCAATATGAGTAATGTCCCTAAAAGAAGAGATTAAGACAAAGACAGATGTCCGGGGAAGCATATGTGAAGAGATAGCGAGAAGACGCCTCTTTACCGCCAAGGAGAAGCCTCAGAAGAAGGAAGCCAACCCTGCTGACATTTCAATCTCCCGCAAACTGTGAGAGAAAATAAATTTCTGTTGTTTAAGTCTGTGACACTTTTTTCATGGAGTCTTAACAAACGAATTCAGGCCCTGTGAAATGGGAGCCTTAAAGTGCTGACCTGTCTGTCTGGTGAGCTTTTCCCTTGCCAGAGTGGTAGCGTTCCAGTTTGCCAAGAATACTGGGAGTGGTCCAGATGGCACCTGCTTCGGCAGCCTCAGGGCATGTGATGCGGGATGTGGTCCCAAGGTCTTGCATGGTAGGAGCAAAAACGAACTCTTTATGCTCAAGCCCTAGGAATTTGGAGTGTGTCTGTGTACAGCATAACCTAATCTATTGTGACTGCTGCGCATCTGTGCGCAGAGATTATTAAAATCGATGGATATTTTTAAAGAGATTTACTTACTTATTTTTGAGAGAGAGAGAAGGAGCAGGGGGAGGGGCAGAGGGAGAGAGAATCTCAAGCAGGCTCTGTACTGAGTCTGGAGAACAGTTTAGGGCTCAGGTTAATGACCCTGAGATCACGACCTCAGCCCAAATCAAGAGGTAGAGGCTTCATGGACCACAGGACGAGGTACCCCTAATGTTAACAGATATTATTAAAAAATTACACAGCTATATCTATGATAAGGCTCTGGGGGGAAAAAAAGTACAATTATATATCTGCCTAGTAATACTGCTTTTATGTGAATTCGTATTTGATCCACATCCCAACTATTTCAAACAACCATTTCAGGAACAGTAAATGTTATTTTTCTATGCTGCTAGAGAATTAGTTCTCAGAGAGATGACTGACATAGCCAGGTCACATCATTAAGGTATGACCAAACAAGGATAAGAATCCATATTTTTCAGCTAGTTTTTTCCTAATATTTTTTTACTATCTCCAATGCCTCTTGAGGAAGTTGAGTTTACAATGGAAGAGCCATTCAAACTAAACAAAAATTTGGTATTTTATCACCATGGATGTGATCCTTCTCCCAAAACCATAAAATTAAACATATTTTAATGTATTATAAATAGTGAAATGCAGTAGTAAAAAATAAAGCTATGAAAATTCAACTTGTAAGGAGAAATTAAATATGCTTGGCACTATTTAATTTCTGTAAACATGACTTATCTCAATATAAAAAAAGTATCTTTATTTCTATTTCATCTCTGATCTATCCTTAGACTCACAAGGAGCCTAACTATCTCACAAGCTAAGTTTTAATTAGTTCAATATGAAGAAGATTTGTTAAATCCCTAGATGTCTTCTGTTCTGTGTTAGACTGAGGGACCCAAAGAGGAGTTTGAAAACTAGACCTTTGAAGAACAAACTTCCTACATTAAATTATAAAACTCTTTGCACTTGTAGACATGAAGTAGAGACGTAATGATGGGGAATATTAATTACTTTCCATAATATGAGGTGAATCAAAGGATACAGATTTCCAAGGGCATTCATGACAATTGACAGAATTACATGTAAACACTTACAGTAACCAGCTTGGTTAAATCTGTGGTTTAAAATAGACTGGGCCACAATGAAGATTTTAATAATGAATTTCACCCTATCTTGGAAATATCTAAATTAAAGATGAAAACTTACTACTGCTTTATCTAGGCTATACCCTAGGGTACCAGCCAGATTATTCTTTACAATTTAATGTCTTTGATTTTGTGCAGACTATCTCCATGTGCTTCTAATCCGTGGGGCTTCCTTTGCAAAAGACAATGTCCTTTGCAAAAGGCAATCTTGGCACAACTGGTCTCACTGTCAGGGAATCTTTGAAGATATTCTGAATAATTTCCTCATTCTCTTAATCATATATCTATGACAATTTCCAAATTTAGAGCCACAAAGTAAATTAAATAATGGTAATTTTAAAAGACCAGAATCTTTTGTTAATAGCCAGTGGAGTAAAACATTATTAACAGGTGCACCCATCATAAGCACCATTCCCTAAATCTGCCACCAGAGAATGGAGAGAGAAAGTCATGCCCCAAAGTTATCTTCATTCTTTTTAATTAAGACTTGCTTGCCTTCATGAAACAAGGAATTCACCAGTAGTGTTTTGAGTTGTCCTCAATCCAGAACTAATCACATGATTTAAACTGTAACAACTACATTATTTAGACCAGGTTTTGAAAATGACAATCCAGGAACTATATCTACTCCCATATACGTGTGGCTTCCCAGTGTTTCTTTTCTCATAGGCATGTGGCAGCATTGACAATTGACAGAAGTTTTGCATAAAATCTGGCTTTCTGACATGTACTGGAAAAAATGAAAGTAAAAAAAAAGAATTAAAAGGAAAAACAGAGGGTGAAAGGAATGGGAGGAAATGAAAGAAGAAGAAGGGGAAAGAAGAACAAAAGAACAGAGAGGGGAAGAGGGAGAGGAGCGAGGAGGCAGGCAGGATAGAAGCAGGGAGGGCAGAGGGAAAAGCATACTAGTACCTCTAGGCCAGCATTGTCTGTTGATAACAGCGGGCTTCTCTGGACAGCAAGTATTCTCTCTAAGAAGGAATTCCTCTACCCTAAGCTTGCATAATCTCTTTTCTCTATTTTTTAGCATCTGGCAAATTTTACCTTTTTTTTTTTTTTTT
>RCUC01134770.1:0-39863 GCA_003697995.1 Taxidea taxus jeffersonii | reverse complement strand
AAGCCATGGGAAGATAGACTGTGGAGGTAGAGGCCAGATCCCAGAAAGTGGTGGAGCAGCAGAACATTTAGAAGTCTGCTCCACTGAGGGTCATCATTCCAGAGGCCAAGCAGGGGTGGAGACCTTCTGGGGACAGTGTGGTCCCAGGACCCATGGGGTCACAAAAAGACTGGGGGTGTCTGAGTGTGGCAGAACCCCCAGGCATCGGAGTTGGGAAGTTGGCTACAGAGACGGAGCTGGAGCCAAGGAGTGAGTGCTCAGCTCTGGGTAACCTTAAGCTATAATCCAAGGCACAGTTAGGACACTGCTCTTTGAGCAGGACCCCACAAGATCCAAAAAGACATCCTCCTTTCTCCTCTGGGAGGAGCGGTATGGGAGTGGGCTGCAGGAATCTGCTGGGTTTGGAGACTCCAAACAGAGCTGTGCACCAGAGATAGAAACACTCAGTCATGGGCCCCATGAGCACAGAGTGCAGCCAGAGACCAGGGAGACAGGGGGAAGTGACTGCTTTTCTCTGAGGGCTCGCTGAGGAGGGGGGCCCTGAACTCACGGCTCCTACAGGCCAGATATTGGGAGGCCACTATTTTCATTCTGGTCCTCCAAAGCACTAAGGAAAGTGTTCAAGGAACAAAAGTTACTGAGAGTGAACCCGAGCAGATTACTTAGCCTGGCCCCTGGTAAGGGCAGTGCAATTCTGCCTCGGGCAAAGACATTTCAGAATCATGGCAAGGGGGCCCACCCCCAGAAGATCAGCAACAACATCCGGCCAAGAGTTCACAAATTAGCGAGAACTGCGGAACTCCAGAGCTAGGGAAAAGCAACAAAAGAATTCATGGCATTTTTCTCATGATCCTTTAGTCTTGCAAAGTTACAATTTTTTTTAACCTACTGAGCCACCCAGGTGCCCCTACAATTTTTTTTAGATTTTACTTTTTGTCTTCTATTTTTTTAATTGTTCCTCTTTCCTCTTTTAATGTCTTTTTAACTATTTTATCTTAACAGTTCCTTTTTTAAAAAAAATCTTTTCATTGTTAGTGTCATATTTTATTCCTTCACTGTATTTAACCTTATTTTTCATATTCATACAAGTATTTTTTCTTTAAAATTTTGGAACACAATTTCTTCTAAAAGACAAAATTACCTTAAATCTAGCACATGGCTTTGTTCTAGTCTCCAGTCTGATCACATTCTCTCATTTGTTCTTTTTTTTCTTTTTCCAACCAACTTATCTTATCAATTCCTTCTTTAGAATCTTTTTTAATTTTTATCTTTACAGTCATATTTGATCCCTTCATTGTGCTTACCCTTATTTTTGTATCTATATAAGTTTTTCTTTCATTAAAATTTTGGAAGGTTGTTTCTTCAAAGAGACAAGAATACACCCAAAAATAAATTGGGTGGCTCTGTTCTACTCACCAGTCTAATATATAAAATATATATGATATATATACATATATACATATATATATATAAACAATAATAAAATAAAATAATAAATAATATAAACACACACACACACACATATATGTGTGTGTGTGTGTTTTTATCTGCCCCTTTCTTCTCCCCCTGGTTTCAGGTCTCTTCTGATTTGGTTAGCATATATTTTATATTTTTCTGGGGTTTTTGCCACCCTTTTATATTTTATTCTCTCGCTCATATATTCATATCTGGATAAAAAGATGAGGCAGAAAACTCACCACAAGAAAAAGAACAAGAGGCAGTACTGATAGTTAGGGACCTAATCAATAAGGACATTGGCAATATGTCACAAATAGAGTTAAGAATGACGATTAGTAAGGTGCTAGCTGGGTTTGAAAAAGGCATGGAAGATATTAGAGAATCCCTTTCTGGAGAAATAAAAGGACTAAAATCTAACCAAGTTGAAATAAAAAAGCTATTAATCAGATGAAATAAATAATGGAGACACTTACTGCTAGGATAAATGAGGCAGAAGAGAGAATTAGTGATATAGAAGACCAAATGATGGAGAATAAAGAAGCTGAGCAAAAGAGAGACAAACAACTACTGGACCAGGAGGGGAGCATTCAAGAGATAAATGATACCATAAGATGAAACAATATTGGAATAATTGGCATAGACAAGCCCCCTCAAAATCAATAAAAATAGGTCCACACCCCATCATCTAACAGTAAAACTTATAAGTCCCAGTGACAAAGAGGAAATCCTGAAAGCAGCTCAGGACAAGAGGTCTGTAACACACAATGGTAGAAATATTAGATTGGCAGCAGACCTATCCACAGAGACCTGGCCAGCCAGAAAGGACTGGCATAATATATTTAGAGCACTCAATGAGAAAAATATGCAGCCAAGAATACTATATCCAGCTAGGCTATCATTGAAAATAGAAGGAGAGATAAAAAGCTTCCAGGACAAACAAAAACTAAAGAATTTACAAACACCAAACCAGCCCTACAGGAAATATTGAAAGGGTCCTCTCAGCAAAGAGAGGGCCTATAAATAACAGACCAGAAAGGAATAGAGACGATATACAGTAACAGTCAAATTACAGGCAATACAGTAGCACTAAATTCATATCTTTCAATAGTTATCCTGAATGTAAATGGGCTAAATTCCCCAATCAAAAGAAACAGGGTTTCAGAATGGATAAAAAAAAAAAAAAAGACCCATTGATATGCTGTCTACAAGGAACTCATCTTAGACCCAAGGACACTTCCAGATTTAAAGTGAGGGGGTGGAAAACAATTTACCATGCTAATGGACATGTCAAGAAAGCTGGGGTGACAATCCTTATATCAGATAAATTAGATTTTGAGCCAAAGACTATAAGAGATGAGGAAGGACACTATATCATACATACTTCAAGGGTCTGCCCAACAAGGAGATCTAACAATTTTAAATATCTATGCCCCTAACATGGGAGCAGCCAACTACATAAACCAATTAATAACAAAATCAAAGAAATGTATTGACAATACTGCAATAATAGTAGGGGACTTTAACACCTCCCTCACTGAAATGGACAGATCTTCCAAGCAAAAGCTCAACAAGGAAATAAAGGCCTTAAATGACACACTGGAACAGATGGACATCACAGATATATTCAGAACATTCCATCCCAAAGCAACAGAGTGCACATTCTTCTCTAGTGCACATGGAGCATTCTCCAGAATAGATCACATCCTGGGTCACAAATATGGTCTCAACCAGTACCAAAAGATTGGGATCATTCCCTGCATATTTTTAGACCACAATACTCTGAAGCTAGCACTCAATCACAAGAGGAAATTTGGAAAGAGCCCAAATACAGGGAGGCTAAAGAGCATCCTACAAAGGATGAAAGGGTCAACCAGCAAATTAAATAAGAATTGAAAAAACTCACGGAAACAAATGAAAATAAAAACCCAACTGTTCAAAATCTTTGGGACACAGCAAACACTGTCATGAGAGGAAAGTATATAGTGATATAAGCCTTTCTCAAGAAACAAGAAAGGTCTCAAGTACACACCCTAACCCTATACATAAAACAGCTGGAGAAAGAACAGCAAAGAAAGCCTAAAAATAGCAGAAGAGAAATCATAAAGATCAGAGCAGAAATTGATGAAATAGAAATCAAAAGAACAGTAGAACAGATCAATGAAACTAGGAGCTGGTTCTTTGAAAGAATTAATAAGATTGATAATCCTCCACCCAGACTTATCAAAAAGAAAAGAGAAAGGACCCACATTAATAAAATCATGAATGAAATATATATAATATATATATATAATATATATACATATATAATATATATTTATATAAGAATATTATGATTTTTATTATGATAAGTATTTTTAAGTAGCTCTAAAAATGAACACATTTATGTATAAATCTAACAAAACATGTATAAGATCTATATGATAAAAACTAAAATAGTGACAAAAATCAAAGGATACTGAAATATTTGGAGACATACTGTGTTCATGGATTGCAAGATTCAACATGGGTAAAATTCCAGTGTTTCTCAAATTGGCCTATAGACTGAATGTAATTCCAATCAAAATCCCAACTGGATTGTTTCTTGTAGTTATAGAAAGCCTATTCTAAAATATATATGCAATGGCAAAGAAACTAGCCAAAAGAGTTCTAGAAAAGAGTTGCAATTTTAAGATTTATTATAAATCTTCAGTGATCAAAACATTGTGATGTTAGTGGTGGGATAGACACATGGGTAAATGGAACTGAATTAAAAGCCTGGAAAGAGACCCACACAAGTATACCAATTAATTCTGACTAAAGTGCAAAAGCAATTCAATGGAGAAAGGATGGCCTTACAACAAACAGTAAGACATACATCCATATGCAATAAAATGAATCTCAACCTAAACTTCATTACTTCCACAAAAATTAACTCAAGATGAATCATAGATTTAAATGTAAAATATTAACTATAAAACTTTCAGAAGAAAATATTTGTTACCTGGGAATGAAGCAAATAATTCTTAGATATAACACCAAAAGCATGATACATAAAAGAAAACAATTGATAAGCCAACCTTCATCAAAATTATTTACTTTTGCTCTATGAAAGATACATTTAAGGGAATATAATGACAAAATCAATTACAAATTATTTAGATTCTGAACTTCAAAACTCAACAGAAATTTCTTCTCTTTGGCCAGAACTGTCATCCTCCCATAATTTGTCAAAATGACCAACACAAAGGGAAAGAGGAGAAGTACCCACTACATGTTCTCTAGGCCTTTTAGGAAACATGGAGTTGCTCCTTTGGCCACATACATGTGAATCTACAAGAAAGGTGATGCTGTTGACATCAAGAGAATGGTCACTGTTCAAGGGAGGTCTGGGTGGCTCATCTGGTTGTTTGCTTTTAGCTCAGGTCATGATCCCAGTGTCCTGGGATCAGGTCCCACACCAGGCTCCTTGCTTGGGAGGGAACCTGTTTCTCCCTTGGCCTGCCACTTCCCCTGCTTGTGTGTTCTCTCTTCTCTCTCTCTCTCTCTCTCTCTCTCTCTGATAAATAAATGAATGAATAATTTTTTTTTTTAAAAAAGAGAGAGAGAATAGTCACTGTTTGAAAAAGAATGCCCACAAGTGTTGCCATGGCAAAATTGCAGGGTCTAGATTACCCAGCATGTTGTTAGCATTGTTCTAAACAAACAAGCTAAGAGCAAGGTTCTTGCCAAGAAAATTGATATATGCATTAAGTATACTAAACACAAAGAGTCAGGACAGCTTCCTGAAGCATGTGAAGGAAAAATGATAAAAAAGAAGGAAGCTAAAGAGAAAAGTACTTAGGTTCCCCTGAAGTGCCAGCCTACTCCATCCAGAGAAGCACACTTGGGGAAAACCAATGGAAAGGAGCCTGAGCTGCTGGAACCTATTCCCTATGAGTTCATGACATGATAGGTATAAGAAAGCAAAAGGTCTCTGGAACATAAAACAAAAACAAACAAATAACAACAACAATAAACCCCAAGAGAAAGAAAACAACCCAGTTAAAAATTAGGCAAAACGCTTGAATAGACAATTCACCAAAGAATAGATACAGAGAGCAAAGAAGCCCATGTAAGGATGTTCAAAACCATGAGTCAGTAGGAAAATGCAAAATTTAAAAATGATGTGATATTACTACCTCTTACAGAAGAACTAGAATTAAAACTTCTAACCATACCAAGCATTAACAAGGAAGCAGAGCAACTGGAACTCACAAACAAAGTAGTGATGGCAAAGCAAAATGACAGAGCCTCTCTGATAAAGTTAAACACACACCAAGCATAGGATATAGCAATCCCACTCTAGCTATTTTCCCTAAAGAATCGGAAACATATATTCACACAAAAATCTATACATGAATAGTTTATAGCAGCATTATTCATAATTGCCAAAAACTAGAAATAACTCAAATACTCTTCAATGAATGAATGAATAAACAACCATGGTACTCTTATATAGTGGAAACTACTCAGCAAGAAAAAAGGAACAAACTATTGGTGTGTACAACTTGGGTACCATCACAAGATCATTATACTGAATAAAAGGAGCCACTCTCAAAAGAAACATGATGTATGAATTCATTTATAAGGCATTCACAAAAAAACAGAACTGTAGTGACATAAAACAGATTAGTAGTCGCCAGGGGTTAGGGATGGGAGAGGATGTGGCTATAGGGGTAGCCCAAGGGAAGATTTGAGAGTGATAGAAACTATCTGTATTCTGATCGTGATGGTAGTAATAAAAATTTATACATTAAAATTGCCCACCAGAAAGCTTATCTTCATATTTCTTATATTTTTAGTTGAAAAAAAGAATATTTTAAAAATACACATGTGGGAACTTGTGGGAGTAAATGAACTTCAATCTGCAAAAGAAAGATGCCCCCAAATAATCAAACATCAGCTTTACCTGTCCTCTCTTAAGTAACTTCAGAAAATCTTTAAAAAGAAGTTTAAGAAATGGCTTTATGCTGTATTTCTCCCCAAGCTCCTAAAGTATATTAATAATTTTTCTAGGCAAGTTACCTTTTACAATGCTATAATCCATACACTATGTTCTTCTGTATTTCAAATTATTATTTCTTTCCAATTAAGGTGTTATTAAGCATCATATAGCATATAAAAAAATACATGAAAGTAAACAAATCTGTTGGAAAACTACTACCCAAGGTGTCTAGTTTCTCTGTCTCAAAAGAATTATGCGTGGTGATGACACAGACCTCCAAGGAATTTGGTCAACTTCAGTCAAAATGACACTGCCTCTGTCTAAGGATGACTTAAATCATCTCCAAGAATAGTAATTCAATGTGGCAAGGTCTAAATGAAATCACTTCCCCTCAGCTTACCATTGCTACTTATTAGTACTTAATGAAATGTCTGGACTAAGCTCATGATGATGACACATATCAGATAGTAGTGATTTTCTAATACAACAAAGGCAGCATTTTTCAAACCTATGACCTGGAAGTGAGAGACTTTAAATTCCATTAATGATTTCTTGAGATAGCAGCCACCCCACTGTGAAGTCCAGGGAAAGGTGTGCATCTGTTTTTAATATATTATCTTAATGTTCCAACCATCTGCCTAGATACAAACAAGGATCAGGAAGTATTAAAGGCAGTGTCCTTTCAGAATGGGAGATAAATTGGGATGTAAAACTACTGAGCCCTTTGCAAAAATTCAATAACTAGCAGAATGCAATCATTTCTTGTGCTATTGTTACATTTTGGCTTTTTTACTACAGTTTCTGAGGACAAGACCACATTTCTGAAAGCTACTGGCAGAAGCAGGAAAACACCTAGATTATGTTTGATGGTATATTGGGTTCAGTAAGTCACATGAGGACAACAAGCAACTTGCCATTTGCTATCGTCCTGAATATGTAACCTGATGTGGACAAAGTCAACAGTACATCTGATAAGACATTGGTGGCTGTGGACATTAGTCTCACCTCTGCAGACCAGAGTTTACATATAATGGCCTAAGCTTCATTTTAGGAGTGTATTCTCACATTCCTAAAATCCCAGAACAGGGGCACCTGGGTGGCTCCGTGGGTTAAGTCTCTGCCTTTGGCTCAGGTCATGATCTCAGGTCCTGGGATCGAGCCCCGCATTGGGTTCTCTGCTCAGCGGGAAGCCTGCTTCCCCTCCCCCCTCTATCTGCCTGTCTGCCTACTTGTAATCTCTCTCTCTCTCTCTGTCAAATATATAAATAAATAATCTTTAAAAAAAATAAAATAAAATCCCAGAACAGGTTGGGTTTGTTTTGTTTTCAGGCCCTTTGGTTGGACATTTTGTTCTTGGAGTCCATGGCTCTTCCTTCTGGGCTTGATCATTGGGAAACAAAGTCCTAGCTGTTTTATTCCACACTGGCTGTTGTCTTTACGTGACTCAGAGTTCAGGACATAATCTTATATTCCATAGACATGCACCTTTGTTTGGTCTACACATCTGATCATTACTTCTGGAAAATCTTGTAGGCCTCTAAAATTGCCTTAACCCTCCAGGTTCATCAGCCATGCTAAAATGAGACACAGGAAGGAGAGAGAAAGGATGACCAGAAGCCAGCTCCACATTCAAGCAAAAGAAGAGGTCAAATGTTACAGTTTCCTCAGACCTGATAGTTTATAAGGATATAATTTTAATGGAAGTATTGTCAAAAATCCTTACTCTTTCTGAACAGGGATGCTTTCTATGCTCCAATATGACACACCGAAATCTGACCTCACATAAGTCCTATAGAGACTGTCACTGAGTGACTTAGTCTGGTTGCTAATCTTGGCACACTTATGCTTCTACATCTTATGGTATAAAAGGAGACTAACAAGTTGTAGACTATAAATTCACACATAGTCTATATCTGAAAATTTGGCAGATATTTATTAATGGTATGTGTTAACAGGTATGTATTAACACCTTGTCCCTCCATACATAGAAAAACTAAGACACAACATAAAAAGGGGAACACAAAGAAATGTTCAAAGAATGGGATGAAAACCCAAGAGAATGACTCAGGGCAGTCAAGGAAATTAACGGGTGGTGACTCAGAAAATGGAACCAAATCAAATAGAGAAGTAGAGAAAAGACATTCCAACCCCAAATTCCTCATCCTTATAAGATGCTTGGTGTTAGTTGGGTGCACTTATTCTTCCAATTGGTTCTTTATCTAGTATTCTTTTTCAAGTCATTAAGGGACTTTTAAAATGGCATAAATAGAAATATTGTCAGGAAAAAAAAAAAGGAAGGAAGGAAGGCAGGACAGACAAAAAGTCCTCTTCCTGAAGAAGAATATCATCAGCAGTGCTGGTGCTTTCTGAAGAGCATGGCCTGTTTTCATTCTAGAAGTTTATTATGCATATATCAATTCAAGTGCTAATGGATATTCAGAGCACACTCAGCATCAGGCATGGTACTACACACTCTGCATAGACTGTATTTCATTGGTCCTAAGATGCACACTTTTTCCCCACATTTGAACAAACTCTGAAATTGGAATATGCCTTATGCATGATGACGTAAAATAATTCAATTGACAGCATTTTCTCTTTCTTGTTGGTACATAAATGCTGTGGCTTTAAATCAAGAACATCCTGATATTGATGAAACACAGTAGTAATTCTACATTAGAGTAAGTATCTAGATGATCCCGTGTAAAATCCCCATTCTACAGAGAAGTTAGGACACTTGTCTAGCTTCATGCAGCAAATAAGCAACAGAGCCAGTTTTCAAACCAGAAAGTAGGGACTTGCAGTACATCTCAAACCATTAAAAAAAAAAAAACAGTAAAAGTAGTAAAACCAGACCTCTCACTCCTCTAATAAGATAATCCTTATCAGAAAGAAATAGAAAATATACTGTTTGCCTTTGTTTGGAGCCTGAAGTGTGGCCATGGTAACGTGGTTAATAAATAAGGTTTTCTCACAGGATGATGAAAATGACCATGGGAGAAATAGAAACCTACAAGCAGCAATAAAGACCCCAGGGCTTTCTACATATGGAGGGATTTGATCCATAATTATCATCTTTAATTCCTTCTTACAAGTTGTAAGGGATCAGGTAGAAAGCCCCTGGAAGGGATGATGTAGAGAAGATGCCAATGCTGAGTATGTGGTAAACCTGAAAATTATTTAAGGTGGGCTTTGTTCACCTCAGCACTACTGAGATTTTAGAACAGACAATTCTTCATTGTAAGGAACCACGCTTTTCACTGTGGGATGTTAATAGCATCCCTAGCTTTACCCAGTGGGTGCCACTAATACTCCCCCAGTTGTGAAAAGCAAAAATGTCTCCAGATATTGCCAAATGCCTCCTGGGAGACAAAATCATCCTCAGTTGAAAACCATTCATTTTCAGTCCCTCTCTCTCTCTCTCTCTTTTTTTACCTAATACATCCTATTGCACAAAGAAGACAGTCAATGTATGACAATTATGATGGGAGTGAAGGATGGGCACATGGGTGAAAGATGGAATTAGGAACAAAAGGATTCTCCAGTATTTACTAATATTCACTGGAAGACAATTTCAGCCTGACACTGAAAGACTAGCTAATATACAATACTTACTATAAACCAAACATAAGAAAATCCACTCCTCGATGCAAAACCATATTTAGTAACTCTCACATGTAACTTTAGAAAGCATTTAAATAAAACGTCAAGCACAGAAGTGAAGAATAACCGTTCCCGTAGGAGTGCAATGGTTATAGATCTGATCCCTTAAGTACATTATAGGTTTGTTTAAAAGAATTAATAAACAATGTTATTGACAGACATATGCTCATTTCATTGAGATAAAATTATAATTGAATTGATACATAATGACCCTTTAAATCATAAGAATAAAACTCAAGTAGATGCTTCCATGGACCTCAAGGCAGAATTTCTTTGCATTCATCATATCACTATTGATATGCTGTCATATTGATATTAATACTCCCGCATGATGCTACATCAATACAGCATTAACAAAGTTTTCACATTTTCTGTCCTTATGAGGAATTTTTGAGAAAATATAATAGAAAAGAATAGCTCTGTGCTAGCAATATAAAATAAATCTATTCCAAATGCATTTACCCATTCAGTAAATACTTACTGAGCTCCAACCCAGGATTTCTGATATAATATTAAGATTTTTCTTGAAATATATCCATAATAATAAAAACCTAAATCTATAGTTTCAGCTATGTGTAATTAATATGTTGTATTTGCATTTATATATTCCAGCTATCTGTAAGTCAAGCTTTCTGAGCATTAGTAAAATATATAATTTAATATAAAGCATATTATAAGACATCCCCCTCAAGATAATCCCTTGTTAGTGAAAATAAAAATGACTATAGTACATTATTCCATACTTATAAAATTACTTTCATCAACAATCTGTTTTCCTCTCTCCTGATGCTCACAACCATTCTGTGAGTGAGGTTAAGTAGGTTCTTTTTGATTACTGGTTTTATTATGATGATTTTATCCATTGTAACAACTGACAAATGGAATTTCAAAGAGATTAAGTGACTTGGCCAAGAACACTGCACATCTAGTTAGTAAGCATTATTTCTATCACACCATAATGACGTCTCACTCATTTCCTTTGTTAAATGTCAAATTCTTCTTGCACTCCTGTTTAAGGAGGTAGATACTCTTAGAGGAGCTTCTCCAATGGGAGTTGGGGTCAAAATCACCTGAGACTGCTCATCTGGATAATTCACTATCCACTCTTTGAGAATACTGCCTTTAAGAGATAATATAATCCTGTCTTAATACTTAAAAATGAATAAGTGCATGATAATATGGTCCCCAAAGTCAGAAAAATTCTTCAGAATGGAGGTAGGTAGGGAAAATGTAGTAGACAGGACTGAAATAGGAAGAAAATCTGTAAAAAAGTGGAAGAAGGTAGTAAAACAAATTCCCTGGCTGTTTAAATTTGCCTGCAGGCATCACTGCCACTGGGATTGTATTTAAGACTATATTTATATTCAGCCATCCATTTTGAGTTAGAAACTCCATTTCCCTCCCATTGCTTTTGTAGTGATGCCAAGCACATAACCAAATTTCCAAAAATTGATTTTCTTTGTACTAACCCAATGTCTTCCTGAACTAAAGTGTGCATCAAAGTCAGTTTTTAAAAATGTAGTGTGTCGTCTGTTTCATATCTTAGGAGTTCTTGGCCTAGACTATTTGGCAATCCTGTAAATTCTTTTGGTAATTTTTCTCTCAATACAAGAAAATGTAATACATTAACAGAAGGCTGGAATTATAAGCCCACTTAACATTTCTTCAGCAGAAAGGAAGAAAGGACAAAAGTAGTTATTGTCTAGAAAATAATAATAATAATAGTAATAATAATATACATTTCTCTGGTGGCTTGAAGTGTTTCCAAGGTACTTTCACATATATCACCTTATCTGATAGAAACTGATAAGCCAGGCAGCAGGTGCCATAGCCTCATCTTGCATAGGAGAAAATAAAAATTCAACTATATTAAATGTTATAGCCAAGGCCACATGCCTAGAAACAGCAAAAGAGCACAGATTATATGACTCATAAACTAGAAGACCCTTGCATGGACTATGTATAAAATACTTAAATACAATTCCCCATGCTTCTTCTCTGTCTCCTTTGTTATTTTCTGTTCTTTCCATGGCTACACAATGTCTACACTGTCCCAAGGTTCTGCCCTAGGCCCTCTGTTCTTCTTCTCCTACATTATATCCCTGAGTTAGTCTTTTCAAGATTAATTTCTTTATTACCAAAACTACCAAAGTGCTTTTTTCCTCCAACTCCATTCATATATTCATATCTCCAACTATCTACTGAATATTTCTCCTTAAATATCATATAGGTGTGTGCCTGTCTATGGGATGACACTGAACTTACCATATATGCCAACAAATCTGCTTCTTCACCTATATTCTCCCTCTTATGAAGAATGATGTGGCCATGAACTCAGATGCCACAGAGAAAGTCTAGAAGTCATCTTACTTTCTTTCTTTTCATTGCTCACTCCCCACATCCACACACAAAGGCACAGTTCTAGTGGATTTAACTGTTAAGATTGTCTAACAACTTCCCCACTTCTCAATTCATTCCTTCATTTTTTTCATTCCTTCTTCTTCCTCTTCATTCCTTCATTTTTTTCTTTCCTCAGTTACAAGAAAATTTCCTAACTGGTCTCTCTCTGGTCTCTCCAAGTTCTGCTGCTCATAGCTGGAAAAAAAAAATCTTCTTGAAAAGAAATCTGGTCACATTGACCCCATGCCTCCATGAAGAACTTGCCAGTGCTTTCAGGATTGAGATCAACCATTAGTTTAGTTCATATGATCACTCACGATTTTTGCTTTTAGCCACTCTGTTAACTCAGACATCTACCCACCCATTCCTTGATCATATACAACCTTCACTCCAGCCATGTTGAGCTACTAACAAATTCCCCAACCTTATCATGTGTTTTCTGCCTTCCAAACATTCATTCTTTATCTCCATTACTTTTATATAGTTAATTCTTTTTTTCCTTCCAGAACTCAGCTCCTATATCACATTTTCCAGAATACATTTGTCCATATAATCCCATCTAATTTATATGTTCTGCCCCCATATTCCCACTTATCAAGCATCATAAAATATTCGTATTATTTAATCCATTTATTTACCCACAAAAGTTTCACAATATGTTAAAAGTGGCAAGCATGAAAAGTCATTGGTGGGTTCCTGGGAGGCTCAGTCAGTAAAACTGTTTTTGGCTCAGGTCATGATCCTGGAGTCCCAGATCAAGCCCCTTGGTGGGCTCCCCACCCAGCAGGGAGTCTGCTTCTTCCTTTCCTTCTGTCTCTCCCCACTTGTGTTCTCTCTCTCTCTCTCACTCACTCTAACCCTCAAATAAATAAAGAAAATCTTTAAGAAAAAAGTCATTGGCATATTCTAGGAAAACATACAATTTTTCATACTTTCAACTTCTTTAAGAATTATATACCCATTATACAACAATAGGCTCACATCACTTTCTTACCTCACTTTTTTTTTTTTAACCTCTGTGTATCAGCTGAAGAGGAACATTTTAAGTTATAGTTTCCCCCTTGGAAACATTCGTATTTGACAGTGTCACCATCATTTTTCTCTTTAGCAATGTTTGTGCAATCATTTCAATATATTATTGAATGTTCTATTTATTTTGCAAATAACATAAAAATTAGTAGAAAAGATAAATATTAAATTGCTGACACAAATAAAAAACACTTATTCCACAAATGTGATAAAATTGCCAAAAAAGGAAGAGATCAGGAAATTTTCAGCTTCAGTCACTCACTCAGTAGAATTTAAGTAGTTGACAGACAATGTACTACTGCAAATAAAAGAACAAAAGCTTTGTTCTGTGAGTAACTGTTGAAAACATAGTCTTAAAGAAGTAGAGTTATGGATTTTATAAAATTTTCTAGCTGTGGGGAATGAGATTTCCCTTATAAGTATACTGTACAAACTTCATGCATTTCACTTTCATGGACCTGTCAGAGAATGCATTATATTTCATCACATGGGACTATTTGTACTTGTGAAAAACTGTAAGCAATCTAAATATGCATCAGTAGACTGGGAGCAAATTAACTGATGCCACAATCACTGAGTAGAATATTATGCAGCCATTATTATAAAGGCTATGGAATTACCTGAAAACATAATGTGATCTAGTAGCAAATTGAATGGTAAATTAAAATTGTATGCCTATAATTAGTTCATGATATATAATAATATATCACACTGGAAAATTATCAGAGAGGCATATGCCAAATTTACAAAGCTGTGCAGTTTTAATAGTGGGGTTATGGACAATTTCCCTCTATATCCAAGCTCTATATAAGCATTGTCATTTCTAGAAGAAAAGCTTAAGAGGAGGTTATTTCTCGAGGCTCAGCACTGGGGTAGGAATAAACACGAATCATAAATAAAACAAATGTAAATCCTCTATTGTAAATCCTCTACTGAGGAGAAAGCATATTTTCAGTTGTAGAGGAAACAGATGCATATTAGCCAGAAGCATGTTTTTACTGTCTATATTTGAAACTTAAATATGATGAAATGAGCTGTGGATAGATACCAAGTTGACAAGGAGTGAAATGTACTGGATTTTTTTCTGTCAATTTGTTTATATTGGGAGCAATATTTCCCAGAATCCTTAATTCCATATGGTTTCAGCTTAGAGTTGGCTAAAAAATGAAGTTGCATGAGATCTGACAGGTAGAAGTGAAAAAATAGCCATTCCACTCTGGATATCAACACTGGTTAGAAGCAAGTTTCCACAGCACATGTGGGTTCCAGCATGTCTTCTTTCCTACTCAGGAGCAAGATTCCTTCCTGACTATTGGTCATAATAACAAATAGTAACTCCAAGCCTACCTATCACCACCACTCAAAAATGAACTCGGAAAAGTAAAGGCCAGAGAGAATAAGTAACTTTCCAGAGGCTTCAGCACATGGAGTAGGTGATCTGATTAAAAGTTTGGCTGAGGTCCTGCGAAAATCAACATCAAGTGCCAGCTATGGGAGTGGCCATCTTGAATGCTCAGATGACTGTAGCTTCATGAGCAAACATGGCCAAGAACCACCCCACTCAACCCATAAAGAGAGATACTAATAACAAATGTGTTTTAAGCCAATAAAATTGGGGGTAATTAGCAACAGATAATCCAAGCGATGACAAAGAGGAAGGAGATGCCTTGAACAATGCAACATGGAAGTGACAATGGTAGTTCTTTCTTCTCAGAAGAAGCAGTATAGATAAATTAGCATGGGCCCAGAGGCCAAAGATTTAGAATTAAGTTTACTTTTGATTTGGTTTCTTGTAAGTGAGAATTCAAAAACAAATCTGAACACTATCCAAAGCACATTTCTTTTTAGATTATGAATCCTCGCCAACAGGTATATATAATTCTAGATGCTATTCATAGAGAAATGTTGGGTGAAAAGGGAATACAAGAGACTTTTCTGTAATGATCCTTAAGGATTATTGCTACTATTTAACTAACTTATTTTACAAAACACTAAAAGCCAGTATGTAATCTTGGGCAATGATTAACATATATTTCTTAAATATAGTTGAAAATAAAAAGTAGGGTGCCTGGATGGCTCAGCTGGTTAAGCATCTGTCTTCAGCTCAGGTCATGATGCTGGGATCCTGGGATTGAGTCCCACATAGGGCTCCCTGCTCAGTGGGGAGCCTGCTTCTCCCTCTCCCTCTGCCCCCAGAGTTACTGCTCTCTCTTTCTTGCTCTTTATCTCAAATAAATGAACAAAATCTTTAAAAAAAGAATAAAAGAATCTTAAAAAGTAAATCATGTTATGTTGAGAATTATAAATTCTGAAAAACAATGTACATTTTATCTTTCCTTTTTTCCCCAACTTTATTGAGGTATAACTGGATACAAAATGCTGATCATAACTAATATATACTATTTGGTGAGTTTGGTTTCTTATGTTTTTCTAAAAGCAAAATTAATCTATTCTACACTTTTCAGAGGAAAAGTGAAGGTGACAAAATGGATGTTATATCTCCACTATTCTGGGTACAACTACACAAAAAAGATATTTTTGTTTTGTTTTGTTGTTTTTTGGTTTGTTTGTTTTTTGTTTTTGTTTTTGTTTTTGGCTATTGCACAGAGACAGAGGAAGATAGAGGCAGAGATAGATGGGGGAAGGAGGAAGGAGCAAATATAGCCTATGAAATTCCAAAATGTAAATAAAGGATATCTTTTGTATTTACATAATCTGGTTAATGATTTGGTTAAATGGAAAAATCATGACCAACACAATAGAGCTGTGCAGTTTCAGTTTCAAAGACTCATTCCAGGAAGGAATAGCAGTGGTTATTAGTTCTGCATTCCAATCTAATGGGAAAGACTAGAACCAATAAAGCCATCAAACCTAAAAGTATTCTTAAAAGAAAAACAGAGAGAGAGAGAGATTGATTTAAATCTATTTCTCTTGTAGTTTCCATGGTCTTTATGAAGTTACTTATACTACACAGATTAAAATCCTAAAACCGGTACAATTAAGTTCTACAGGCCCTTTTGGTCAGACTAAATCCTTTTCTAACACCGAAGTGAGAAAAGGGAATTATACATCCCTTAAGACATTAACCTAAAAATTTTACTCAATGGGGGAGAGAGTCAAAACCTATGTCAAAAGAAAGATTAAGAGCTTTTATGCTATTTCTTTATTAATGTTTGAGGAAATTTTTCATCTATCCCTAAGAAATTGAGTTGTTCCTTTGCTATTGCATGTCCATACAAAGAGATCAGACAGAAGAAAAAAGTGTTTGCTTTCCCCTCACCTTCATGATATTTGCATGTACATTAATTATGTAAGGAGTCAGAGTGAGCTGACTCTATTCTTTCCCTTTGTTTGCTAGCTCATTATTCCCAAATCCAAAGAACCTAAGAACCATAGGTGTTCACACAATGACATTGTTAAGAAGACAATTCTGTGTGAATTCTTAAGTTGTATGACAGATACAATTAGCAAAAAAAAAAAAAGGTTTTTCTTCTATTATTTCCTAAGGAAAAAAGGAGGGGCAAGTTTTCCTCAATCTTCACTTTATTTCAAAACATTCAGTACTGAAAAGAACCTTGCCATGTAAGGAGAAAAAAGTACAATTATATACCAAAAGAGGATTTCTCAATCCAAAAGAGCCTAACACATTGAAAGTAGTATAATTCTTTACAGCCAGCTCCAATGCCCCTATGTCATTGTTTGTTAGACCTTGTATACCAGAATGCTGTTTGAACTATTACATGCTACAGGAGATACAATGAAAGACCTTTACACATGGACTGTGACAACAGTCCATCTCTTCCTTCTCCCTCAATTCCAATCTTCTAGGTAAATAGTGTAATGCTATATTTTTAAAAGGAAGTTAAGAGAAAAACTGTTCCCTAAGGGATTCATCGTTTGTCCATTTGTCATTAGCGTGACTCCAAGAAATGTATGACAGAGAAACAGAAGACTTGTCTTGGAGGTTTTGGATGATTAAGCAATGGGATATTCGGCTTCAAGGTACTAGGATGCCATCAAGGACAGCTAAAAGTGAAAATTCCCCTGACAACAGTTTCCATCAGAACCCATCTCTAGAATGAGAAAAGTTAGTTCTCTTTTGGATGAAGAATCCAATGGAATATTTAAAACCACACAGTTAAGCCAACTAAATTAGGGTTAGAGTTTTAGGTCTGTGTAACTGAAGTGGGTAAACCCATGTTTTTCTCTACCATATTATATGCTATATTCTAGTATATGATAGTGTATTCTGTCTTACTACCTATCCATCCACTTACCTATCAATCTACTGATCTATCATCTAATGCAACCAAATAAGGTAAAATAGGCCAGGGAAGCCTTCACAAGAGGAGATAACTGTATCTATAGAAGGTCAAGAAGCCAGCAAGCTGGGGCCCTGGGTAAAGCAGGCAAGAACTAATCCAATTATACCTCTAGACCTTGTGCTAAAGAGACCAAAGGAGACTTTTGAGCACATTTGAGCCAGAGACTATATGGGAAAAAGCAAATAACACAGAGGAGGATTTTGTTGAAATATGTTCACACCTTTGCAGCACCTAATGTAGCAGTGAGTGACCAATAAGGCTTCAAGGATTTCAAGATACCTATCTTGACTGCATATTAACACAACTCACAAAGGACAACTTATGCATTTTATTACCAAATAGCTCAGATAAGCAGCAGCCCCATGTCCCAAATGAACTAGAGCACCAAATGTCTGAGGTTGGAGAAAAGTTTGTGCTATTTCAGTACATGAAAATAAAGCCTGTTTGATATAAAAACAAAAACAAACAAATAAACACTTTTGTCAGGCTGATTTGAGAGGAGTCAAGAATGGAAGTAAAAATTTAAAAAAATATATTGTAAAACCTGACATGCCCCTTAACATCTTAACCACCTGTGCTCAAAGACACAAGCTTCATCATGCATGTTGTACCCTAAATCTTTTCAAGTCATGTGCCTTGGGCTGCCTGTCCCACCATCTACAGTTTTTCCTTATTTGCACCCACTCTTTTTTTTTTCCTTTCTTAACAACAGGTCTCAGAACCACTGCACTGGATCTCACCAAGCATTATGTGGTTCCTCCAGAACACAGGAGATGATCTCCATGTTAAAGCAACAGCCCACTTCTTTGCAAGTTCTGATCCCTCAACTTACTAATTATGCAGTTAAAGGTATTCTCCCACTCCAGACAACCTGAAGGCAAGAATCATCTTTCCTTCAACTTTAATCCTACCATCTGCCATCTAACCAAGACTAAAGTCGGTGGTAACTAAAAGTTTATTGGCTTTTCAAATAAAACTCAGAAAAAAATCTTCATGAGAATGAATAAATCATTCCACCTTGATTTATACAATGAAATAAAACTTCTCAACATGTTTTATGATTTAGGTTGCCAATTGGAATGAGCATATAAATGCCTGATGATTCAATAGGAAGGGTAAAGAATATGTGAGCAGGAATTTTCTTCTTCCAAATGAGCCCAAGATAACCTTTTCATCCCAAAAATGTGAAAAGACTGGGTTCTGATGGGGCTGTTCATCAGGTAGTCTACCATCTCCTCCAATAAAAAGTCACATCAGAAAAAACATCACAGGGGCACCTGGGTGCTCAGTGGGTTAAGCCTCTGCTTTTGCTCAGGTCATGATCTCAGGGTCCTTGGATTGAACCCTGCATCGGGCTCTCTGCTTTTCAGGGAGCCTACTTACCTCTCTCTCTCTCCTTTCCTCTCTGCCTACTTGTGATATCTCTCTCTCAATAAATGAAATCTAAAAAAAAAAAGAAAGAAAAAACACAACATACCTGTTCATGTGTGTGTGCTTCCGAATATGTAAAAGTTACACATCTTACCCACCATACCTTAATAAAGAAGTACAAAACACGTCAATATCAGTTCCATTCATTTTTTTAAAGATTTTATTTATTTATTTGACAGACAGAGATCACAAGTAGGCAGAAAGGCAGGCAGAGAGAGGAGGAAGCAGGCTCCCTGCCGAGCAGAGAGGCCGATGCAGGACTCGATCCCAGGACCCTGGAATCATGACCCGAGCTGAAGGCAGAGGCTTTAACCCACTGAGCCACCCAGGAGCCCCAGTTCCATTCATTTTTAACAATGACTGTGGAAACTGTCATGATTTTAAAACAATATATAATGACTGAAAATGGCATCTAGTCCCTTCACCATTTATGAGAATCATGCCCTTGAATCCTGAAGAGTGAATATCAGCTAAGTATATTCTCCTAAACAGTTATGACTCAGGGAAGACACCTGTTTTATCTTCAGGATTTATCATTACTTTGGCTCATTTATGGAATCTTATCCAGAATTAACCCTTTCCATCTAAACCATAAAGCACATGTGGACACACACACACACACACACACACATCATGCAAAAATAGGAGCTATTCTAAAATAAAACAGCTGAGATTCCTTCAAATTCACATGAATTATTTGGCTTCAGTGCCATCTTTCATCTTTAAAACCATGTAAATTATCTCAATAAACAAAAAAAAAAGGACAAAATTATGATTTTCTCTCCAATAAAATGTGAACTACATGTAACTCTTCATTTACAGCCATGCTCATTGTGAGCAACTTTCTAGAGTGAGAGCCTGGAGAAATAGCACAGAGAGCACAGTCAGCTCTCACCACAGAACCACGACTCCCAAGCCAAGCAAACACCCCACTTAGCACAGAGTGCTTCTTTAGGGAAATTTCTACCAAGCCCATTTCATCACTTCCATAAGTGGTTCAAGGAAGGTAAAGGGCAGCCAGGGCCTTTAAACAAATAGCTCAGCTTAGAAATAGTTTTAAAGCTTTGGATTTTGAGGTTTCTTTTCATTTTTTCTTAAAGATTTATTTATTTATTTTTAAGGGGAGGAGTCAAGATGGTGGAAGAGTAGCAGACTGAGATGACATCAGGTTGCAGGAGTTCATCTAGATAGTTATCAAACCATTCCAAACACCTACAAACCCAACAGGAGATCAAAGAGAACAGGAGCAGAAATTCTAGAAACAGAAAATTGATCACTTTCTGAAAGGTAGGATGTACGGAGAAGTGAATCCAAAGCGACGGGAAGATAGACTGCAGGGGGAGTGGCCAGCTCCCAGCAAGCAGTGGAGCAACAGAGCACAAAATTCAAATTTTAAAAAGTCAGCTCAACTGAGGGGCATCACACCAGAGGCTAAGTGGGAATGGAGCCCCTGCAGGGGCAGTGTGGTCTCAGGTCCTGTGGGGTCACAGAAGGATTCGGGGTGTCTGAGTGAAGCAGAGTTCACAGATATCAGAGCAGGGAAGCTGGCTACAGAGAGGGAGCCGAGTGAGCTCTCAGCTCGGGGTTACCTTAAACTGTGGTCCATGGTACAATCTGACCACTGCTCTTTGAGCAGGGACCCCACAAGTGGCAGACCTGGGAAGACTCACCTTCCTTCTCTGGGGCAGGAATCTGCTGGGTTTGGAGACTCTAAATGAGACTGAGTGGCAGAGACAGAAATGCTCCACCACAGGCCAGGTGAGCTTGGAGCACGGCCAGAGACCAGGGAGTTGGGAGTGATTGAGTGCTTTTCTCCAAGGGCCCACTGAGGAGTGGGGCTCCAAGCTCTCGGCTCCTCCTGCCAGAGACTGGGAGGCTGCTATTTTCATTCCCATCCTCCAGAGCTCTACGGAAAGCATTCAGGGAACAAAAGCTTCTGAGAGCAAACCCGAGCAGATTACTTAGCCCGGCCCCTGGCAAGGGTGGTGCAATTCTGCCTCTGGCAAAGACAACTGAGAATCAGAGCAATGCACCTACCCCAGAAGATCAGCAAGAACATCTAGCCAAGACAAGGTCACTGATCAAGGAGAACAGCAAAATTCCAGAGGAAGGGAAAGCAAAGCATGGATTTCATGGCTTTCTCCCCATGATTCTTTAGTCTTGCAAAGTTAATTAAATGTTGTTAATTTTATTTTTTTCTTATTCTAATTTTTTTACTTGTCCTTTCTCCTTTTAACGTTTTTTAAATAGTTTATCTTAACAATACCTTTCTTTAAAAAAAATCTTTTTAAACCTTCATTCTTATATTCATATTTTATACTTCATCTAACTTTGTCTAACTTTAGTATCTAACTTTATTTTTTAGTATTTATTTTAGTATTTATTTAGTATTTAGTATTATTTTAGTATTTATTTTAGTATCTAGTATCTAACTTTATTTATTTTTTTAAGATTTTATTTATTTATTTGTTAGAGAGAGAGCGCGTGCGAGCACAGGCAGACAGAGAGGCACGCAGAGGCAGAGGGAGAAACAGGCTCCCTGCTGAGCAAGGAGCCTGATGTGGGACTTGATCCCAGGACGCTGGGATCCTGACCTGAGCCGAAGGCAGCCACTTAACCAACTGAGCCACCCAGGCGTCCCTCTAACTTTATTTTTTGTATACATATAGGGTTTTTTCTTCTAAAATATTTTGGGATACAAATTCTTCTAATAGATCAAAATATGCCCTAGATCTAGCACAGGGCTTTATTCTAGTCTCCAGCCTGAGCACATTCTCTCTACTTCCTTTTCTTCCTTTCTCCAACCAACTTATCTTATAATTCCTTTTTTTAGAATTTTTTTAAAAATTTTCATCCTTATACTCATATTCCATCCCTTCATCATGTTTCCCCTTATTTTTGTATATATATAAATTTTTCTTTCTTTAAAATTTTGGGAGGTAGTTTCTTCTAAGAGACCAAAATACACCCAAAATAAAGTGGTTGGCTCTGTGCTATTCACCAGTCTAATATATATATATATATATTTTTTTTTTAAGTTTTTATAAACTTCTTTTTACCCCCTTTCTTCTACCCCCTGATTTGGGTTCTCTTCTGATTTGGTTAGTGTATATTTTTCTAGGATCTTTGCCACCCTTTTGGTATTTTATTTTCTCATTCATATATTCTTATCTAGATAAAAGGACAAGGAAGAAAAACTCACCACAAAAAAAAGAACAAGAGACAGTACTGAAGGTTAGGGACCTAATCAATATGGACATTGCTAATATGTGCTAATATGTCAGATCTAGAGTTCAGAATGATGATTCTTAAGGTGCTAGCTGGGCTTGAAAAAGGCATGGAAGATATTAGAGAAACCGTGTCTGGAGAAATAAAAGCCCTTCCTGGAGAAATAAAAGAACTAAAATCTAACCAGGCTGAATTCAAAAAAGCTTTTAATGAGGTGCAATAAAAAATGGAAGCTCTTACTACTAGGATAAATGAGGCAGAAGAGAGAATTAGTGATATAGAAGACCAAATGATGGAGAATGAAGAAGCTGAGCAAAAGAGAGACAAAAAACTACTGGACCACGAGGGAAGAATTTGAGAGAGAAGTGATACCATAAGATGAAACAATATTAGAATAATTGGGATTCCAGAAGAAGAAAGAGAAAGGGGGTAAAAAGGTATATTGGAGTGAATTATTGTAGAGAATTTCCCTAATATGGCAAAGGGAACAAGCATCAAAATCCAGGAGACACAGAGAACCTCCTGCACAATCAATAAAAATGGGCCCACACCCCGTCATCTAATAGTGAAACTTACAAGTCTTAGTGACAAAGAGAAAATCCTGAAAGCAGCCTGGGACAAGAAGTCTGTAACACATTTATTTACTTTCAGAGAGAGAGTTGAGGGAGGGACAGAGGAAGAGAGAGAATATCAAGCAGACACCCTGCTGAGCACAGAACTCCATAGTAGGCTGGATCCTAGGACCTTGAGATCATGACCTGAGCCAAAATCAAGAGTATGATGTTTAACTGACTGAGCCACCCAGGCACCCCAAGTTTTCTTTTTAGATTTTGAAGGCCTCTTTTGAAGTTTTCATCATCAAATAAATATTGGCAATTTTTCTTTATTATGCACTTGCAGTCTGATAAAGGGTTTTCCAGATACATATTTTTTCTTTTCTTCATTTGATTGACCTCATGGGCTATGCCCAAGCCCAGCATGTATTGCAATCTTATCATTTACAATGAAGCATCTCAGGTATTTTAGTTGATTTGTCAGAATCCCCAGAGAATGGGTGTTAAAATCTGGACTAGAAACTGAAATGTCTGTGTCCAATATGGGGCTTGGCAGAACCCACTCTTTCCATATAAACAAGTATATGTTTACTCACTTCGACTATTAAATGGTATTTGGAAATAAGACCCTCCCAGCACTATGTCTTCAGTGCCCAGAGTTATTCATATTCATCCCTAAGCACCTAATTTACTTTGCAGAGTGGCTTGAGCCCAAGGGAGAGTTTGGGTCACTGATGTTTAGGGTAATGTGCACTTCCTAGTCGTTGGGTTTAATGTTTCCTATTTTACAACTCCAGGCCCAGTCCCACATCTCTGCCCAATTGCATTGTCCTGAAAAATGTTTATATGTATCCAGGGATTCCAGTAATGGGCCCATAAAAAATTCAATAAAGAAATGTTTTAATCAAAATATGCTGTCTGACATCACAGAGTCACCAGAATTCTCATTTAAAACTGGAGCACATCGTTGAAAAACGTTGATTGCTCTAGTAACCTCACTGGTTTCTAAATGCATTCTGTTCATGCTCTGCTATTGATGGAATGGGCTGCTGATGTGTATCCTTAGAAGAACCTTTTTGTATAATGAATAAAGAATCTTGAAATATATGAAAAGGGCCTACCATCTCTCCCAGCAATGGGGCCAGAGAAAGAGAGAAAGGGCAGCTGTCCCACTTCCTCTTGTTGGGTATAATGATTACGTGAATACCATAAAAGAATAATATATCTTTAAGAGGAAAGAAATGTCTTTTTATTCCCCTATGAGAAACTGCACGTGCAAGTTTCTTAAAGTGTCTTTTCTGTGCAAGCTGTAGGTCCTTTTCCAAGGTGAATAAAATCTCCACAAAATGCCTGCAAGGAGAGATGTTCCTGATGTTTCCCTTGGGCTTTTGCTGAGCTAGCCAAAGTATACACTCATGCTATAGATCACTTTGGCACTATTAAAGAATTACAGGGAATCACATGGTCTTGTAGGAATTAATCACTGCTTAACAGTATGTGCTCCTGTGTTTATGAAGTCATTTGGAATATCTGCATGCAACCAGTGGCTCGCTGAGTGGAGTATCTACAGGTAATGAACCATGGCATTGTGTTATGGTCGAGCTAGAGAATGTTCCAATTGGCAATTAATATGCTAACAGTACAATGTATTTATTTTAGGGAAAGTCAGAATCATAATTTGAAACTTTTTAATAAACCACAGAGAGATCCTATTTATATCATGCTAAAAGGCCTTCACAAAGTACTTCAAGGTGGGAGAGGACAGCATCAAAGGTACACGCCCTCTACCATTTTATAGTAAGTGACTCTTTAAAGGCACAGCTCATATAGCCTTAGGCCTGTATTTTCCTTCAGGGACCCCTTAAAAATATTAACTAAAGAATATATATTAAATTTCAGTTTCTAAATATTTATCACCAATAAAACAGAACTGAGTGTTATGGTCTTACCAGACCATCTTTAGCAAGCTTTCAGTGCCCAAAAGAGAATTTGGCAAAGAAGAAAAGGAAATGAAAAGAAAAAAGAGAAGATAAGTAGAGATAAACAACCTTATACTTTACCCAAGTAGGTAGGAACTGTTTAGTGGCTAAGAAATAGAGTGAGTATTAACACCAAGTAAGGAAGTCCCTTTCTGGATTTCACAAACATTACACAATTTTTTTACTTATAAATATTTATCTTGTTTGTATGATTCAGATGATATACTCAAGCATCAATTAGCTTCCCAATAAAAGACAAGATGTAGAAATGTGAGGATTTATGTAAGGCTGTCAAGCTGTGTGCTGCCAATTCATTTCTGGCTCAAGTTGTTTACTATTATTATACTTCATTTTTAAAGTGTTGACGAAGGTTTTAAATGGATGCTTTGGAATTTACACGTAACAAGTACCCTGGAATGAGTGTACTCCACTTTTACTAGAACTCTGGTATAAGCACTAATCAAGTTGTTAAGAATTTTATATAGCTGAGCCAATGATCATTGCTCCCATTTCCTGTTTTAAATTTGTACCAAGAAAGCGGGAAATAGAAAAGAAATAATTGATTCATTATTTCTCCACTCTGCGACTTCCATGAATTATCAGATTTAAAAATAATTAGGATACAATCTCATATGTCCTATTTGACTAGCAACTGAAATCATCACCTTCGAATTACACAGGATTCTATTTCTTCTCCTTTTCAGCCAAACTTTAATCATGCCGGATTGAAGAAATAAACTCAAAATCATCAAAATCAATGATATGCCCCATGGAGCTATCAAATTTTCCTAATTCAGGATGGGAGTTTTCAGTTAGCAAACCTCACACACAAAACTCCCATTCTCAAAATATTAGAATCCAGAAGTAACCATTCATGTGCTTATTTACTGACTATTCTACCATCATCTTAGTATGTGCTCCTTATATCAAAATAAGTCAAGATGGTGGAGGAGTAGCAGACTGAGATGACATCAGGTTGCAGGAGTTCAGCTAGATAGTTATCAAACCATTCCAAACACCTAGAAATCCAACAGGAGATCAAAGAGAACAAGAGCAGAAATTCTAGAAACAGAAAATTGATCACTTTCTGAAAGGTAGGATGTGCAGAGAAGTGAATCCGAAGCAATGGGAAGATAGACTGCAGCGTGGAAGATAGACTGGTGAGTAGTGCAGCAACAGAGCACAAAATTCAAACTTTTAAAAGTCTTCTCACCTGGGGGACTTTACTCGAGAGGCTAAGTGGGGGTGGAGCCCCTGAGGGGACAGTGTGGTCTCAGGTCCTGTGGGGTCAAAGAAGGATTGGGGGTGTCTGACTATAGCAGAGCTCACAGGTATCACAGCAGGGAAGCCAGCTGAGTGAGCTCTCAGCTCAGGGTTACCTTAAACTGTGGTCCATGGTACAGTCTGACCACTGCTCTTTGAGCAGGGACCCCACAAGTGGCAGACCCGGGGAGATGCACCTTCCTTCTCTGGGGCAGGAATCTACTGGGTTTGGAGACTCCAAATGGGGCTCTTCACCAGAGATAGAAAGGCTCCACCACAGGCCAGGTGAGCTCAGAGTGTGGCCAGAGACCAGGGAGATGGGAGTGATTGAGTGCTTTTCTCCAAGGCACACTGAGGAGTGAGGCTCCAAGCTCTCAGCTCCGCCCAGCAAGAGACTGAGAGGCTGCCATTTTCATTCCTGTCCTCCAGAGCTCTATGGAAAGCGTTCAGGGAACAAGAGCTCCTGAGAATGAACCCAAGCAGATTACTTAGCCTGGTCCCTGGCAAGGCTGGCGCAATTCCGCCTGGGGCAAAGACATTTGAGAATCATGGCAACAGGCCCCTACCCCAGAAGATAAACAAGAACATCTAGCCAAGACCAAGGTCACTGATCAAGGAGAACAGCAGAATTCCAGAGGAGGGGAAAGCAAAGCATGGATTTCATGGCTTTCTCCCCATGATTCTTTAGTCTTGCAAAGTTAATTAAATTTTTTTAAATTTTATTCTTATTCTAATTTTTTTAACTTTTTCTCTTTCCTCTTTTAATGTTTTTTACCTAGTTTATCTTAACAATACCTTATTTTTTAAAAAACTTTTTAAACCTTCATTATTTTGCCCATATTTTACCCTTCATTGTATCTAACTTTATTTTTTGTATACATATAGGGTTTTTCTTCTAAAAAATTTTGGGATGCAATTTTTTCTAATAGATCAAAATATACCCTAGATCTAGCACAGGGCTTTATTCTAGCCTCCAGCCTGAGCACATTCTCTCCATTTCCTTTTCTTTCTTTTTCCAACCAACTTATCTTATCAATTCCTTTTTTTTTTAGAATTTTTTAAAAAATTTCCATCCTTATACTCATATTCCATCCCTTCATCATGTTTCGCCTTATTTTTGTAATATTTTGTATATTTTTATATTTATATTATATATATTTATATTATATATATTTATATTTATATTATATATATTTATATTTATATATTTATATTTGTATATTTATAAGTTTTCCTTTCTTCAAAATTTTGGGAGGTAGTTTCTTCAAAGAGACCAAAATGCCCCAAAACCAAGTCGGTGGCTCTGTTCTATTCACCATTCATATATATATGTGAAAAGAAGTTTTAAAAAATTAAATATATATATATTTATATATATTTATTACTTAAATATATATAATCTATTTATTTATTTAAATAATACATTCATATTTAAAAATATATAATATATTTTTAAATATAAATATATATATTTAATTTTTTTTAAACTTTTTACCCCCTTTCTTCTACCCCCTGATTTGGGTTCTCTTCTGATATGGTTAGCGTATATTTTTCTAGGGTCTTTGCCATCCTTTTGGTATTTTATTTTCTCATTCATATATTCTTATCTAGATAAAAGGACAAGGCAGAAAAACTCACCACAAAAAAAGAACAAGAGACAGTACTGAAGGCTAGGGACTTAATCAATATGGACATTGCTAATATGTGCTAATATGTCAGATCTAGAGTTCAGAATGATGATTCTCAAGGTGCTAGCTGGGCTTGAAAAAGGCATGGAAGATATTAGAGAAACCGTATTTGGGGAAATAAAAGCTTTTTCTGGAGAAATAAAAGAACTAAAATCTAACCAGGCTGAATTCAAAAAAGCTATCAGTGAGGTGCAATAAAAATTGGAGACTCTTAGTGCTAGGATAAATGAGGCAGAAGAGAGAATTAGTGATATAGAAGATCATATGATGGAGAATAAAGAAGCTGAGTAAAAGAGAGACAAACAACTACTGGACCATGAGGGGAGAATTTGAGAGAGAAGTGATACCATAAGACGAAACAATATTAGAATAATTGGGATTCCAGAAGAAGAAGAAAGAGAAAGGGGGGCAAAAGGATTGGAGGGAATTATTGTAGAGAATTTCCCTAATATGGCAAAGGGAACAAGTATCAAAATCCAGGAGGCACAGAGAATCCCCTGCACAATCAATAAAAATAGGCCCACACCCTGTCATCTAATAGTAAAACTTACTAGTCTTAGTGACAAAGAGAAAATCCTGAAAGCAGCCGGGGACAAGAAGTCTGTAACATACAATGGTAAAAATATTAGATTGGCAGCAGACTTAACAGAGATCTGGCAGGCCAGAAAGAACCGGCATGATAAAATCAGAGCACCAAATGATAAAAACATGCAGCCAAGAATACTCTATCCACCTAGGTTATCATTGAAAATAGAGGGAAAGATAAAAAGCTTCCAGGACAAACAAAAACTAAAAGAATTTGTAGACACCAAACCAGCCCTACAGGAAGTATTGAAATGGGTTCTCTAAGCAAAGAAAGAACCAAAAAGTAGTAGACCAGAAAGGAACAGAGACAATATACAGTAACAGTCACCTTACAGGCAATACAGTGGCACTAAATTCATGTCTTTCGATAGTTAGCCTGAATGTAAATGGACTAAATGCCCCAATCAAAAGACACAGGGTATCAGAATGGATTAAAAAAAAAAAAAAACCATCAATATGCTGTCTACAAGAAACTCATTTTAGAGCCAAAGACACCTCCAGTTTTAAAGCAAGGAGGTAAAATAATAAAAATAAAGTGAGGAGGTGGAAAACAATTTACCATGTTAATGGACATCAAAAGAAAGCTGGGGTGGCAATCCTTATATCAGATAAATTAGATTTTAAGGCAAAGACTATAATAAGAGATGAGGAAGGACACTACTCAAAGGGCCTGTTGAACAAGAAGATCTAACAATTTTAAATATATGCCCCTAACATGGGAGCAGCCAACTATATAAACCAATTAATAACAAAATCAAAGAGATACATTGACAATACTGCAATAATAGTAGGGGACTTTAGCACCTCCCTCACTGAAATGGACAGATCTTCCAAGCAGATCAACAAGGAAATAAAGGCCTTAAACGATGCACTGGACCAGATGGACATCACAGATATATTCAGAACATTGTATCCCAGAGCAACAGAATGCACATTCTTCTCTAGTGCACATGGAACATTCTCCATGCCATTCTCCGTGCCAGCAAGCCAGCGGCGCAGGGACCCCGCGGGCGGCTGGGGCTTCCGCGGTGCCCGCCTCCGCTCCCTCCCCTCGGGCGCTCAGGGCGGCCTGCCGGCGCCGCCTCCCGGGAAGATGGCGCTGCACTTCCAGGAAACTACATTCTTAATTATGTGGCATCACAGCCCAAGCTGGCGCCCTTTGTTATCCAAGCTCTAATTCAAGTCATTGCTAAAATCACTAAACTGGGATGGTTTGAGGTTCAGAAAGACCAGTTTATCTTCAGAGAAATTATTGCTGATGTGAAGAAGTTCCTTCAGGGTACTGTGGAGCACTGCATAATAGGAGTAATAATCCTCTCCGAGTTGACTCAGGAAATGAACCTGGTTGATTATTCTAGACCTTCAGCAAAACACAGGAAAATAGCTACCTCATTTCGTGACACTTCTCTCAAAGACATTTTAGTGCTAGCATGCTCTCTTCTAAAAGAGGTGTTGGCCAAACCCTTAAATCTTCAGGATGAAGGTCAACAAACTCTGGTAATGCAGGTCTTGAAACTGGTCCTCAACTGCCTTAGCTTTGACTTCATTGGCAGTTCAGCAGATGAATCTGCAGATGATCTTTGCACAGTGCAGATTCCAACAACCTGGATCACAGATCACATCCTGGGTCACAAATCAGGTCTCAACTGGTAACAAAAGATTGGAATCATTCCCTGCATATTTTTAGACCACAATGCTCTGAAGCTAGAACTCAATCACAAGAGGAATGTTGGAAAGAATCCAAATACTTGGAGGCTGAAGAGCATCCTACTAAAGAAAGAATGGGTCAACTGGAAATTAAAGAAGAATTGAAAAAATTCATGGAAACAAATGATAATGAAAACACAACTGTTCCGGACACCTGGGTGGCTCAGTCATTAAGCGTCTGCCTTCAGCTCAAGTCATGATTACAGGGTCTTGGGACTGAGTCCCGCATCAGGATCCTTGCTCAGTAGGGAGACTGCCTCTCCCGCTGCCCTCCCCCCTGCTTGTATGCATTCTCTCTCTGTCTCTCTCAAATAAATAAATAAAATCTTTTAAAAAAAGGAAAGAAAACACAACTATTCAAAATCTATGGGACTCAGCAATGGCTGTCGTGAGAGGAAAATATATAACAATACAAGCCTTTCTCAAGAAACAAGAAAGATCTCAAATATACAACCTAACCCTACACCTAAAGGAGATGGAGAAAGAACAGCAAAGAAAGCCTAAACCCATCAGGAGAAGAGAAATAATAAAAACCAGAGCAGAAATCAATGAACTAGAAATCAAAAGAACAGTAGAACAGATCAACGAAACTAGGAGCTGGTTCTTTGAAAGAATTAATAAGATTGATAAACCCCTGGCCAGACTTATCAAAAAGAAAAGAGAAAGGACCCACATTAATAAAATCATGAATGAAAGAGGAAAGATCACAACCAACACCAAAGAAATACAAACAATTATAAGAACATATATCATGAGCAACCACACACCAAATTTGACGACCTGGAAGAAATTGATGCATTTCTAGAGACATATAAACTACCAAAAGTGAACCAGGAAGAAATAGAAAACCTGAAAAGACCCATAACCAGGAAGGAGATTGAAGCAGTCAATAAAAATCTCCAACCAACAAGAGCCCAGGGCCAGATGGCTTCCCAGGCAAATTCAATCAAACATTTAAAGAAGAATTAATACTTATTCTCCCAAAACTGTTCCAAAAAATAGAAATGGAAAGAAAATTCCCAAACTCATTTTAGAGGTGAACATTACCTGATCCCAAAACCAGACAAAGACCCCACCAAAAAGGAGAATTAAGAACCAATATCCTTAATGAACACAGATGTGAAAATTCTCACCAAAATACAGGGCAATAGGATGCAACAGTACATTAAAAGGACTATTCACCACGACCAAGTGGGATTTATTCCTGGACTGCAACATTGGTTCAACATCCGCAAATCAATCACTGTGATAAAATACATTAATAAAAGCAAGAACAAGACCATAAGATACTCTCAATAGATGCTGAAAAAGCATTTGACAAAGTACAGCACCCTTTCTTGATCAAAACTCTTCAAAGTATAGGGATAGAGGGTACATACCTCAATATCATCAAAGCCATCTATGAAAAACCCATAATGAATATCATTCTCAATGGAGAAAAACTGAGAGCTTTTCTGCTAAGGTCAGGAACATGACAGGGATGTCCATTATCATCAGTGCTATTCAACATAGTACTAGAAGTCCTAGCCTCAGGAATCAGACAACAAAAATAAATTAAAGGCATCCAAATTGGCAAAGAAGAAGTCAAACTATCACTCTTTGCAGATGATATGATACTTTATGTGGAAAACCCAAAAAACTTGACTCCAAATCTGCTAGAACTCATACAGGAATTCAGTAATGTGTCAGGATATAAAATCAATGCACAGAAATCAGTTGCATTTCTATACACCAACAGCAAGACAGAAGAAATAGAAATTTAGGAGTCGATCCCATTTACAATTGCACCCAAAACCATAAGATACCTAGGAATAAACCTAACCAAAGAGGTAAAGAATCTGTACTCAGAAAACCATAAAGTACTCATGAAAGAAATTGAGGAAGACACAAATAAATGGAAAAATATTCCATGCTCATGGATTGGAAGAACAAATATTGTGAAAATGTCGATGCTACCTAAAGCAATCTGCATGATTAATGCAATCCCTATCAAACCACCATCAACTTTTTTCGAAGAAATGGAACAAATAATCCTAAAATTTATATGGAACCAGAAAAGACAGTATGGTACTGGCACAAAACAGACACATAGATCAATGGAACAGAATAGAGAGCCCAGAAATAGACCCTCAACTCTATACTCAACTGATCGTTGACAGGCAGGAAAGAATGTCCAATGGAAAAAAGACAGTTTCTTCAATAAATTGTGTTGGAAAAGTTGGACAGCCACATGCAGAAAAATGAAACTGGACCATTTCTTTACACCACACACAAAAATAGACTCAAATGGATGAAAGACCTCAATGCAAAAAAGGAATCTATCCAAATCCTTGAGGAGAACACAGGCAGCAATGTCTTTGACCTCAGCTGCAGCAACTTTTTCCTAGAAACATCACCAAAGGCAAAGGATGCAAGGGCAAAAATGAACTATCGGGACTTCATCAAGATCAAAAGCTTTTGCACAGCAAAGGAGACAGTCAACAAAACCAAAAGACAACTGATAGAATGGGAGAAGATATTTGTAAATGACATATCAGATAAAGGGCTAATATCCAAAATCTATAAAGAACTTAACCAACTCAACACCCAAAGAACAAAGAATCTAATCAAGAAATGGGCAGAGGACATGAACAGACATTTCTGCAAAGAAGACATCCAAGTGGCCAACAGACACATGAAAAAGTGCTCAATATCACTCAGCATCAGGGAAATACAAATCAAAATCACAATGAGATACCACCTCATGCCAGTCAGAATGGTTAAAATTAACAAGTCAGGAAATGACAGATGCTGGTGAGGATGCGGACAACGGGAAACCCTCCTACACTGTTGATGGGAATGCAAGCTTGTGCAGCCACTCTGGAAAACAGCATGGAGTTCCCTCCAGAAGTTGAAAATAGAGCTACCTTATGACCCAGCAATCACACCACTAGGTATTTACGCTAAAGATAGAAATGTAGTGACCCGAAGGGGCATGTGCATCCGAATGTTTATAGCAGCAATGTCCACAATAGCCAAACTATGAAAAGAACCTAGATGTCCATCAACAGATGAATGGATAAAGAAGAAGTGGTATATATATATACAATGAAATTCTATTCAGCCATCAAAAGAAATGAAATCTTGCCATTTGCAACGACGTGGATGGAACTAGAACGTATTATGCTCAGCAAAATTAGTCAATCAGAGAAAGACAATTATCATGTGATCCCCCTGATATGAGGAATCTGAGAGTCAATGTGGGGGGGTGGGGCATAGGAAAGGAAAAAAATGAAACAAGATGGGATCAGGAGGGAGACAAACCATAAGAGACTCTTAATCTCACAAAACAAACTGATGGTTGCTGGTGGGAAAAGGGTAGGGAGAGGGTGGTTGGGTTATGGACATTGGGGAGGGTATGTGATATGGTGAGAGCTATGAAGTGTGTAAGCCTGATGATTCACAGACCTGTACCCCTGGGCAAATAATACATTATATGTTTTTTTTTTAAAGGATTAAAAAACAAGTCTGAGGTTAATGCAGGGAAAGGCAAATAAGAAAGTTATACTGAACACTGACATATAATTTTGTTAGAAAATAAATATCTAGGGCACCTGGGTAGCTCAGTTGGTTAAGCGACTGCCTTCAGCTCAGGTCAGATCCTGGAGTCCTGGGATCTGCATCGGGCTCCCAGCTCCATGGGAAGTCTACTTCTCCCTCTGACCTTCTCCCCCTCATGCTCTCTCTCTCTCTTTCTCCCTCTCTCTCAAATAAATAAATAAAATCTTAAAAAAGAAAAGAAAAGAAATGTCTAGTTGGAATCAGAATTGTATACCTCCTTAACCAGTGGGAAAGAGGGAAAAAGAGATAGAGCCTTTTAGGCAGTGAACTTTCAGATCCCATGAGAAGTTGGAGAAATGTGTAAGTTGACTTATCCAAGCCTTCTTGTGACCTTGATACCCACAAGATGAAGGATCCTTTCAAAATGACTATAAACCTGTTAAATCAAAGACAAGAATACCTAGTCATTATCAGTGCCCTTGAATCAAACCATATTTTGCCTCTCATTCTGTTTATATCTCCTAATGTTGTCTCTGCTATCCAAAGGTGGCCAGTCAAGTCAACCCTGAAATGCTTTCTTTGGAAATGAGTTTAGGTGGGAAATGATTTCCTTGTGCTACTGAGAGCTACCTCTTGCCAAGAGCTTTTGCTGCAAATCAAGGAAGCAACTTTCCAAGTGATCATTTCATGCTTCAATTCTACCAAATTTTCTGCGCTCTTTGAACCCAAATTTGGAATTGAAATTCCACTTTCTTCTATCTAGGATGGTGGGGAGGATGTCTGGAAATGCTTTTGTGTTGAAATGGGAGTCCTCCAAGTTGCCAGATGTTTCAGTTGTTGGTTTGTGAAGAAAATGGAAAAGTGACCTCAATGGCCTGGCTGCCACCACGCATGTCAGAGCCACTTTCATTACCGGCCTGCGGGCCTTAACTTGCTCTAATGTAATCTTGTCTGCTGAAGCAAGAGGTGTGACCACTATGTTATTATCCACATTTCAGCTACATTCCTCTGGTATGAGAGCACAGGGGCTACCCCTCTCTGGCGTACCTCTCAATCTGATTATGCCATGCTATGAAAGTGAGCTCTGGCCTCTCTACCTGCCTCTTCTGCCTCACGAGCCGACATCCCAAATATTCCAACAACCTCTACTAATGCTACTGTTATGCCACAGTTTTCTGCAACACAAGGATAAACAAAAGTTACATGCCTATCAGAAAATCAAGAGTTTCAAAGTAAATATAAGTTCTCCCATCATCTCTAATTGTCACTTGCTGTGGATGTCAAACTGACAGAGTAGCAGAATCTAATTTCCTTGTTTGATTCACCATGAAATTAAACTGAACTGACAATTTTTATTTTCACCTGGAAAATTCGTCCGACACTATTTAAATCTAGCTAATCAAGTACAGTTATCTGCTATGCACACTCGTCTCCCCTACCACACCTCTGGTTTGCTGGATCTCACTTCCCAGACTTCCTCCAACAGCCGTGTGTTGGATTACATTTACAGTTCTAGGAGGTGTAAAGGAATGCATGAACATAGTTAACCAAGGTGCCAGCAAATGTATCATGTCACAAAATTACTACTGAAAGATGAGAAAAAAAGAAATAAAAAGTAAAAAAACAAAACTCCGGGACTGCAACACGATTCAGAAACCCAACCAGTCAGAGCCTCTAGCAAGGCCTGAGCTCAACAGAGTAGAAAACATAATTCTGATGCTAACTGACTTCTGTGGGGTGGGGGGAGCGGGGGGAACATAACAAAACATGTTTAACCTCTGTAAGAAATAAACATCATCATTCAGAAGTAGTATCATTGTTGGAAGTGTGGGATATGTATCTGTCTGATGAAATGAGGTTATCTGGCAGTCAGAGGCCACTGACAGATGAGCTGTATAATTTGAGCTTTCAAAGATAAGGAAGACTCCACATCCTGGAATCATTATACAATGTCCCAGTGCAAGGATTTATGATATTGTAGAGCACCAAAAAATGTGGAAGTCTTGTCATTTAGCCACTGGTGATTACCAGACGTCAAGGGACAGCCTCAAGGATCCTCGGTGAAGGACAGAATGGACTTACTCAGTTGGCAGAACAATGAAATGGGTTTCTTGATGCACAATGAGGAGCATATTAGGTGGACCTAAAGCTAGCCAATATTTCATGTCTTCATGCCTAAACATCACTTCAGTTCCATGCTAGTTTCTAGATTTTTACAGTGATTTATCACGGACAAGGTCTGACCTTTCTTTGCTCTGAATCTGAAGTGAAGTTCCACAGGTTTAATGTCAGTCCCAAGGCATTTTCAAAGATGAGCTGAGACGTTAGGTTGATTCCATGTGGGAGACACAAGCTAAAATATCGCTACACATTTAATGATTATGAACTGTGTTAGAACCTGAGTAAACGGGTGGCTGAACCCTTAAAAACGCATATGATGCATGAAAATCAGCATACAATTCCAGAAGGGTTTCATGGGTTCCTTGAAGCCCTGACATTACTAAACATAATCACAGCTACAATTCCTGAGCATTTTCTATGTGCTGGACACCATGCAAACACCTCAGAGATATCTTCAACCCATCTTGCCTGGCCTCTTCAGTCTTGCTGGGAAGAATCATTGCATGAAAAACTCTAGGCCACTCAGTCTTGAGGAAGTCACATGAAATTGCTCTTGGGACAAGTTTCTCAAGTACAAATAAGTACCTGTAAAGTAGGAGTGGCTGCCATTGTAACTTTAATTCAGTGCCTCTATTTTAAATTACCAACTGTTTTCATTGCTCCAAGCATCTTAATATATAGAACATATTTCTCTTTATAGCAAGTCAAATAGGCCTGTTCCCTGAATCTCAGTAATAGCTGCTCTGCAGAAAGACTGGTTGAGTCTGTATTTCCCCCCAAGGTTTCCCAAAATGACTTTGGCATCTACCATATAACTTAGGGGTTTTTTGACCCATATATTTCTTAAGCTATTTTTTGTCCCAATAGGAAGTGCAAAAACTTCAGTTTATATTATACAGTTTATTCAATTTAAACTATACAGTTTGGATTCTTAGAACCCTGAAAGAAGTCATTAATATCTCCATTTGGTATAATGAAAAGCAAAGACCCAGAGAGACTGAGTAACTTGCTCTTGTCCACACAGATCATAGGTGGTAAAGCAAGATTTAGAACACAACTCAGTCTGACATTATTTTTTTAACTTTTTTTTAATTTATTTTTTAAGTTATTTGTTTATTTATTTATTTGACACAGAGAGAGAGAACATAAGCAAGGGGAGCAGCAGGCAGAGGAAGAGGGAGAAGTGGGCTCCCCGCTGAGCAGGGAGCCCAACATGGGGCTCCATCCCAGGACCCTGGGATCATGACCCAAGCTGAAGGCAGAAGCTTAACCATCTGAGCCACCCAGGTGCCCCTCAGCTTGACTTTAAAGCCCAGGTTCTGAGTCGCTGTGCTCTACTGCCTTACACTTCAGGGGAAAAAAACCTCTGCTTAACAATGCTGCTATATTATAAAATTTATGAGACATTATCCATAACTAGAATAGGATAAGGAGTAGGAAGGTGACCTTTATCATCATAAAGCAGCCAGGATATTTAAGCCTAAGAAATAAGTTTAGATGTTTCATTGCACAAATCCCATCCTATCCATTGCCAAGAGTACCTTCCACAAATATCCACCCAGCCATGCAGTACCACTTATTGGAAGACTGTGTGATTACCTATGGCCATACGCAATAAAAAAATTAAGCCCCCAGGAGAATCTGAGCCCAGGAGTCTTACATCTGTATTTTTGCAAATATCCATGCAAATATCCATTTTTTAGGATAAATATGAACTATGAAAAGGCTCCCTCCCAGCAAAACAGGGCATGATGGGCTTCATGGAAACCCAGTCATCTAATCTTAAGTAGCATACTTAGGAAAAATTCAAGAATTAGTACAGAATAAAAAATGGGCTAAGATATGGAAAATGGTACAGGAGCAAGTGCTAAAGAGACAAAGAGAGACACACTGGAGTGCACAGAAGAACTTGGAGAAAGACCTGGAGAAGCAGCAGAAGAGGGGTTATTGGGACATATCTGAGGAACTAAGGCAAAAATCAAGGGATTTGCAAAAGAATAATGGAAGAGAAAGCAGATAAGAAAAGAGAAAGCACAGGGCCTCTTGATGTTCTATTCTTACTGCACTACTGATTACAGTTGGAGGTTGGAGAAGCAAGAGCTGGGCTTTGACGGGACATTTCCCTGCAAAGCTCACTCCCAGAGAGAAACAAGCAGCTGTTGACTACTGATGCAGGTGTAAGTAGAGACTAAGCACAAGGATGCTGCTTCTCAAATACCTGCTTGCAGACTCATGAATATTACTAATTTATGTTTAGATGCTGGACATGGAGCTTTAGGAGGAACCCCATAACAAGGATTCAGAAATAATGGTGTTCCTTTATTTATCATACCCAAGCATCTTTTCCATTTTTCTTCTATTTCTACAAATTAAAACATAATTAAAAGGCATACTGTAACAGGGCAATACACTTTTAGTGAGAGGCTGTTAAGTTCAGGAAAGGCCCAGGCAGTAAAATGTGAAATCAAATTGCTGAGGGGGAGAGGACTTTCTTCATCTAATACATGTGTTAAGAGTAGACTGGAGCTACATCCGGCTCCTACAGGCTCAACACAACACTTTGTTCAGTGCAAACTATGGGGTGACCAGAAAGTGTTTCATGGTAGCCTTTGATTAACAGAATAATAGTTCAACTTGGATAAGGATTCAAGGGCTTGGAAGAGATGTTCACAAGGACAAAGTTAAATGAAAAAAGCAAGGAACCATGTACTTTTAGGAACTGGGAAAAGAGAGCAGAACAAAAACAGTAAGATTGTCAGAGCTCCAAAGGTAAGGCAAAGTCATGGAAGAAAGGAGTAAATAGAAGGTGTAAACTAGGGCTGCTCCAAGTACCAGAACCTGATGAGATAAGTAGCTTGTACCAGAATGTAGATAAATACCGTCTTTCCTTCTTTAAGAAAGGTTTGGTATTACTGCTACTACTACTGTTTAAATATTATTATTATTATTAACTGGAGATCTAAACTGAACAGTAAGGTTGGTGATATAGTACATTTACATTCTGTTGAAAGCTCCTTATCTCCTTGGGGACTGGTAACCATAGGAGTACCAAGCAGGTCTGGAGCCCAAATGTTGAAGAGGACTAGATTAAGCTTCAGAAGAGACTGTCACATAAAGTCTGAAAGGGTGAGCAGAGTGCCAGGTGGAGGGCAAACAACATCGACACCTAGGGCAGGACTAAAAACATGGCTTCCACAGAAGAAAGTTACAAAGAAAGTAAAGGCATTTATAGAAAGGCACAGGGAAAAAAATAAAGTAGACACAGAAGAGTGACTCAACAGCTCTTTGCTCATGCAGGGAGCATGCAGATGGAGCAGGGAAAGAGGATGTTGCTGCTGAGAGAGAGGGCACCTAGACCTTCAGTCATTACCTCAAGTAGCCAGTGCAGACTACAAGAGTGGTTTCTTACCTTCAGAGAGAACTGGTAGAGGAAACTTGTGGAAACCAGTGAGAAGCCTACCAAATCCTTTTAGAGTAAACCACTGTTCTAAATATCTGTTTTGAGAAGGTTGGTTAATAAATTTATACTCAAATATCATACTAAAGACTTTTATTGTTGCTAAAGTATAGCTTTCATTAGTCAAGGAATAGCTAACACTCCAAAAATGATTCTTGGCACAGATCATGAGAACTGGTTATTTGTGTTTGTTAGGGTGCTATATAAAAGTTCTATGCTCTGGGTGGCTTATATACAATAGAAACACCATCTCATAGCTCTAGAGGCTAGATCAACATGTTGACAGTGTTGGTTTCTCCTGAGACCACTCTCCTTGGCTTATAAGTAACTATCTTCTCCCTGTGTCTTCACAGGGTATGTACATCATCCTAATCTCCTCTTCTTATAAGGAATATGATCACACTGGCTTAAGGCCCATCTAATAATCTCATTTTAACTTAATTAGCTCTGTAAAGACCTTTTTTCAGGTACA
>ML102804.1:62652-74609 GCA_003697995.1 Taxidea taxus jeffersonii | reverse complement strand
TAGGGATTATTTAATAATCATTTAGCAATTTTAGAGATAAATCTATGTCTGATTTCTTTTTATTTCAAGTTTTTATTTACATTTTAGCTAGCTAACATACAGTACAACTTGTGTTTCAGGTGTAGAATTTAGTGATTAATTACCCACATACAAACTGGATGCTCACCACACTATGCCCATCACCTATTTACCCCACCCCCCTGCCCGATACCTAATTAATAATAATTAATTAATAATAATTAATAATTAATAATAATGTAACCACACCACCCTCTCCCAAAACCTCTCTCCCCCACACCCCTCAGTTTGTTTTATGACATTAAGAGTCTCTTTTGGTTTGTCTCCCTCCCGATCACATCTTGTTTCATTTTTTCTTTTCCTACCACCTTAACCCCCACCCCCATTACATCTCCACTTCCTCATATCAGGGAGATCATGTGATAGTTGTCTTTCTCCAGTGGACTTATTTCGCTAAGCATAATACGCTCTAGATCCATCCATGTCGTCGCAAATGGTAAGATTTCATTTCTATTGATGGCTGCATAGTATTCCATTGTATATATATACTACATCTTCTTTAACCATTCATCTGTTGATGGACATCTAGGTTCTTTCCATAACTTGGCTATTGTGGACATTGCTGCTATAAACATTCGGGTACACGTGCCCCTTTGGATCACTACGTTTGTATCTTTAGGATAGATACCCAGTAGTGCAATTGCTGGGTCATAAGGTAGCTCTATTTTCAATTTTTTGAGGAACCTCCATGCTGTTTTCCAGAGTGGTTGCACCAGCTTGCATTCCCACCAACAGTGTAGGAGGGTTCCCCTTTCTCCACATCCTCGCCAGCATCTGTCATTTCCTGACTTGTTCATTTTAGCCATTCTGACTGGTGTGAGGTGGTATCTCATTGTGGTTTTGATTTGTATTTCCCTGATGCCCAGTGATGTGGAGCACTTTTTCATGTGTCTGTTGGCCATCTGGATGTCTTCTTTGCAGAAATGTCTGTTCATGTCCTCTGCCCATTTCTTGATTGGATTATTTGTTCTTTGGGTGTTGAGTTTGCTAAGCTCTTTATAGATTTTGGATACTAGCCCTTTAACTGATATGTGAATTGCAAATATCTTTTCCCACTCTGTCAGTTGTCTTTTGGTTTTGTTGACTGTTTCCTTTGCTGTGCAAAAGCTTTTGATCTTGATGAAGTCCCAATAGTTCATTTTTCCCTTGCATCCCTTGCCTTTGGCGTTGTTCCTAGGAAGAAGTTGCTGCGGCTGAGGTCGAAGAGGTTGCTGCCTGTGTTCTCCTCAAGGATTTTGATGGATTCCTTTCTCACGTTGAGGTCCTTCATCCATTTTGAGTCTATTTTCGTGTGTGGTGTAAGGAAATGGTCCAATTTCATTTTTCTGCATGTGGCTGTCCAATTTTCCCAACACCATTTATTGAAGAGGCTGCCTTTTTTCCACTGGATATTCTTTCCTGCTTTGTCGAAGATTAGTTGACCATAGAGTTGAGGGTCTATTTCTGGGCTCTCTATTCTGTTCCATTGATCTATGTGTCTGTTTTTGTGCCAGTACCATACTGTCTTGGTGATGACAGCTTTGAAATAGAGCTTGAAGTCTGGAATTGTGATGCCACCAACTTTGGCTTTCTTTTTCAATATTCCTTTGGCTATTCGAGGTCTTTTCTGGTTCCATATAAATTTTAGGATTATTTGTTCCATTTATTTGAAAAAAATTGGATGGGATTTTGATAGGCATTGCATCAAATGTGTAGATAACTTTAGGAAGAATAGACATTTTCACAATATTTGTTCTTCCAATCCAAGAGCATGGAACATTTTTCCATTTCTTTGTGTCTTCCCCAATTTCTTTCATGAGTACTTTATTGTTTTCTGAGTATAGATTCTTTGCCTCTTTGGTTAGGTTTATTCCTAGGTATTTTATGATTTTGGGTGTAATTGTAAATGGGATTGACTCCTTAAATTCTCTTTCTTCTGTCTTGTTGTTGGTGTAAAGAAATGCAACTGATTTCTGTGCATTGATTTTATATCCTGACACTTTACTGAATTCCTATACAAGCTCTAGCAGTTTTGGAGTGGAGCCTTTTGGGTTTTCCACATATAGTATCATATCATCTGCAAAGAACGATAGTCTGACTTCTTCTTTGCCGATTTGGATGCCTTTAATTTCTTTTTGTTGTCTGACTGCTGAGGCTAGGACTTCTAATACTATGTTGAATAGCAGTGGTGATAGCGGACATCCCTGCTGTGTTCCTGACCTTAACGGAAAAGCTCTCAGTTTTTCTCCATTGAGAATGATACTTGAGGTGGGTTTTTCATAGATGGCTTTGATAATATTGAGGTAAGTGCCTTCTATCCCTATACTGTGAAGAGTTTTGATTAGGAAGGGATGTTGCACTTTGTCAAATGCTTTTTCAGCATCTATTGAGAGTATCATATGGTTCTTGTTCTTTCTTTTGTTAATGTATTGTATTACATTGATTGATTTGCGGATGTTGAACCAACCCTGCCGCCCTGGAATAAATCCCACTTGGTCATGGTGAATAATCCTTTTAATGGACTGTTGGATCCTATTGGCTAGTATTTTGGTGAGAATTTTTGCATCTGTGTTCATCAGGGATATTGGTCTGTAATTCCCTTTTTTGATGGGATCCTTGTCTGGTTTGGGGATCAAGGTGATGCTGGCCTCTGCAGATAATCCCCCTCAAAATCAATAGGAATAGGTGCACACCCCGTCATCTAATAGTAAAATTTACAAGTTTTAGTGACAAAGAGAAAATCCTGAAAGCAGCATGGGACAAGTCTTTAACATACAATGGTAAAAATATTAGATTGGCAGCAGACTTATCCACAGAGACCTGGCAGGCCATAAAGAACTGGCATGATATATTCAGAGCAGTAAATGAGAATAACATGTAGCCAAGAATACTTCATCCAGCTAGGTTATCATTGAAAATAGAAGGGGAGATTAAAAGCTTCCAGGACAAACAAAACCTGAAAGAATTTGTAAACACCAAACCAGCTCTACAGGGAATATTGAAAGGGGTCCTCTAAGCAAACAGAGACCCTAAAAGTATTATCAGGAAGGAACAGAGACAGTATACAGTAACAATCACCTTATAGGCAATACAATGGCACTAATTTCATATCTCTCAATAGTTACCCTGAATGTAAATGGGCTAAATGCCCCAATCAAAAGACACAGGGTTTCAGAATGGATAAAAAAACAAAACCCATCCATATGCTGCCTACAAGAAACTCATTTTAGACCTGAAGACACCTCCAGATTGAAAGTGAGGGGGTGGAAAACAATTTACCATGCTAATGGACATCAGAAGAAAGCTGGGGTGGCAATCCTTATATCAGATCAATTAGATTTTAAGCCAAAGACTATAATAAGAGATGAGGAAGGACACTATATCATACTCAAAGGGTCTGTCCAACAAGAAGATCTAACAATTTTAAATATCTATACCCCTAACATGGGAGCAGCCAACTATATAAACCAATTAATAACTAAATCAAAGAAACACATTGACAAGAATACAATAATAGTTGGAGACTTTAACACACCCCTCACTGAAATGGACAGATCATCCAAGCAAAAGATCAACAAGGAAATAAAGGTCTTAAATGACACACTGGAGCAGATGGACATCACAGATATATTCAGAACATTCCATCCCAAAGCAACAGAATACACATTCTTCTCTAGTGTCCATGGAACATTCTCCAGAATAGATCACATCCTGGGTCATAAATCAGGTCTCAACTGGTATCAAAAGATTGAGATCATTCCCTGCATATTTTCAGACCACAATGCTCTGAAGCTAGAACTCAATCACAAGAGGAAATTTGGAAAGAGCACAAATACATGGAGACTCAACAGCATCCTTCTAAAGAATGAATGGGTCATCCAGGAAGTTAAAGAAGAATTGAAAAAAGCCATGGAAACAAATGATAATGAAAACACAAGGTCCAAAATCTGTGGGACACAGCAAAGGCAGTCCTGAGTGGAAAATATATAGTGATACAAGCCTATCTCAAGAAACAGGAAAGGTCTCAAATACACAACCTAAACCTACACCTAGAGGAGCTCGAGAAAGAACAACAAAGAAAGCCTAAACCCAGCAGGAGAAGAGAAATAATCAAGATCAAAGCAGAAATCAATGAAATAGAAACCAAAAAAACAATAGAACAAATCAATGAAACTAGGAGCTGGTTCTTTGAAAGAATTAATAAGATTGATAAACCCCTGGCCAGACTTATCCAAAAGAAAAGAGATGGGACCCAAATAAATAAAATCATGAATGAAAGAGGAGAGATCACAACGAACACCAAGGAAATACAAACAATCATAAAAACATATTATGAATAATTCTATGCCAATAAATTTGACAATCTGGAAGAAACGGATGCTTTCCTAGAGACATATAAACTGCCAAAACTGAACCAGGAAGAAATAGAAAACCTGAGTAGGCCCATAACCAGTAAGGAGATTGAAACAGTCATCAAAAATCTCCAAACAAACAAAGCCCAGGGCCAGATGGCTTCCCAGGGGAACTCTACCAAACATTTAAAGAAGAATTAATTCCTATTCTCCTGAAACTGTTCCAAAAAATAGAAATGGAAGGGAAACTTCCAAACTCATTTTACTCTTCATGCTTCTAATGCCACATAGTGGTTAACCTCATTGGTGACTGGCTGTGGCTGGACAGGAATGTCCCTCTACTTCATTTAGAAATATGGGGAAAACCACTTACTTTTTGTCTGATATTCTAGTATTATGATTTAATCTAGCTTCACCAACCATGAAAACCCATATATCTCATTTGCACAAGACATGAGAGATTTTTGTTATACAAATCTCAGAGGCGCATCTAGGTGGCTCATATAGTTAAGCATCTGCCTTTGGCTCAGGTCATGACCTCTGGATTCTGGGGTCGAGTCCTATATGGGGCTCCCAGCTCAGGGGGGAGTCTGCTTCTCCTTCTCCCTGTGCCTGCTTGTGCTCTCTCTCTCTCTCAAATGAATAAATAAAATCTTAAAAGAAAAAGACACCTATAAGGAGACATATTATTGTCTGTAATTGTATATGCAATAAAAATACTTCATTTTCACCAGAAAAAAAATAGCTAGATTACCATTCTTTCAAACTCAGTCGTACATTTAGTGACTAAATGTTTAACATATAGAAGATGAACTTTAGTACATACTATTAAAGTGTTGTTTTGCTACCTTTAACTTAATCCAACTGCAAACTTATTGCCATAAGAAAATGTATATTAGAACTTTACAATTCTACAATTTTATTTTACTTTTCTTTCATTATAATCCATTTTCCCTTAATTTTCTCCTGTACCCAATATGGTTGTAACCTGACAAATAATTGTTTATTATTCACGTCTGAGCTCAAGAATCAGCTCCCCTAGTTGCATCTCTTGTTTATTTATTTATTTATTTAATTTTTAAAAAGCTTTCTTTTATTTTTTGAGCGTACCAAGATTCATTGTTCATGCACCACACCCAGTGCTCCATGCAATACGTGCCCCCCTTCATACCCACCACCAGGCCCACCCATCCCCCCACTCCCCTGCCCTCCAAAACCTCACTCTGTTTCTCAGAGTCCACAGTCTGTCATGGTTCACCTGGCCCTCTGATTTCCCTAAGTCCCTTCTCCTCTCCTTCTCCCTATGTCCTCCATGTATCTCCTGTTTTTAAGCAGAATTCCAAATTCTTCCTTTACGTCCTGGATGCAAGACAATTACTAGTTACTAAGTACACCCTTGGAAAAATAAATTAATTTAGCAATTTACTTTCCCTGGATCTATTTAATATCAAAAAACACATCACATTTAATGTGGGTGCAAATCTATTTGTTCTATTTCCAGGAGTATATCTGCATGGAGAAAGATTAGAAAACACAAAGAAACAGTTTAAGAAAAATATTAGGAATTTTAGTTTCTTGATATGTAAGCTTTCTTTGTTTGTGCTTCTGCATTATCTTTACCTATATACCTGAGGCAGGATGCATACCTCCTTTAATGAAAGATAGAGAGATATTCACTTCGGATAAGTGAAGAAAAGAAAGCTGAAAACTATTCTGAAACTCTGTATCCTGGGTCAAATCTGACAACTGAATTACTTATTTTCCTTTAACAATTTCCATTCAGAATGTCTTCTTATGCACAATCACAAGGTACAATTCCCCCATGCTCCCTTTGGATCCTTTCTAAATATTTGTCTATCTAGATCTCAGAGGCACCTATGAGAACATTTACTCACGAGTTTAATTCTTCAGCCTCACCTACTTACAAGAGCAGTTATTTAAAAGATCACTTCTAGTGAAATATAATATTAGCAGCCAGGCAAGACTATGATGCAATTCTCCTGAGGAATGTGAGGAAGTGATTAGCTATATTCCCTGTGGTCAACTATGCAGATTTTATACACACACACACACACACACACACACACACACACACACACACACACATTACTATGAAGATGGGATATTAAAAAAATATCCCAAACTCCTTGCCTCTACTCCACGAATCTTAGTGATTTCTGTTCCTATCCCACAATGTTTTTACAGAAGAAATCTCAGTCTTTGGTAGTCCTTGAAGTTAGTAATAAACAGGGCAAGAAATGCCATCATATGACATAAAAGCTTTAAATGGATTCTAAAATTGAATATATCAATGGTGGGAAGAAGTCAGAGACAATTCCAGGACATTTCAGGTATAGTCACTCATTCATATACATTCATAAAGTTGAAAAAGACAAGTAGAAATAGTTTTCCCAACAACAGCTGATCATGTTGAACTATCTATTTGAACACTTCGATTTTTTTTTCCACATGAAATTGTCCTTTTATTTGAGAAACCACCATGGTGGTGATCAATTTTGGTGAACTAACAGTAGGCAACTCTGAATATCTCGAATCAGCTACTCAGACTTTCACTTGAGTTGACTTATAGAAGCATCTTACTGTTTTTTAAAAAAAAGGCATCTTACTGTATTTTATCAGAAAACTGTTATTTTAGATGAAAAATGAATTAAACTGCTTCCTGATTCTTGCACTCTCTCCCATACATTTACTTACTATTTTATTTTTTTTAAAAGCCATTTATTTATTTATTTGAGAGAGAGAGAGAGAGAGAGAGCATGCACAAGTGGGTAGAGGGTTAGAGGAAAGGGAGAGACGGAGAGAATTTCAAGTAGACTCTGCGGTGAGTGTGGAGCCCAACCTAGAGCTCGATCACAACTAAGATCATGACCTGAACCTAAATCTAGATTAGGCCACTTAAATGACTGAGCCACCCAGACACACCATGTATTTACTATTTTACCTAGAATATCCTCTAGTATCAAAATGTGGTTGATATAGATTTTGCTGTTTTAAACAAGAAAAGAGTTGTTGACTTAGAGAGTACTTTGTGGTTTCTGAAGGTAGATTTCTTCATAAATATATAATTATTATTGTTGTTGTTGTTATCATTATAAAATCAACCAAGCCATAAAGTTAGACTCTGCAGTTATAACTCTTTCTCACTAGAAATAGTCTTACTGAACAGATAATGAATTTACAATTCTCTTTTGGCCTTCCCAGTCTGAGAGAGGACATGGTATTTAGAATTTTCATAGCCATTTCCAGTACAGACTTAAGATACCTATACTTCCTATTACTTGTGACCATTTTTAAATGATTTCTTTGAGTGTTACTTCTCATATTTGTAAAGTGATAGGATAGGCCTTCATAATCTTAAAGCCCTTAGTCTGCCTTGCCTTAACTTTCCACAACTATATGTACTCACCAAAGAATTTCACATAGAGAGAACCAAAAGAAGACCTTTGATTCGGGAAGTGTGGTAGAAGTCTTCATGAGAGGGTCTGGAACTTTTCTGCATAAGTCTGATTAAATAGATTTTATATGTATGACATATATGTGTATGCTTTATGAATTATGTCATGTATGCATATATACAAAATATGGCATATATATATATTTCATTTAGTTTATACATATCTTATTACTTTTTCCTAGTGTCCATAATTATTAATGTAAACTGAGGACAGTGCTCTAAATGCGTGGACCACACACTTGCATTTAATTGTCTGAATGGAGTGAGGTGATTGGAGGATAAATACAAGAATAATCTAAGACTGGAATTACTCCTTTAATCATGTAAACATAACCCATTTTATTTATTAAAGAGAATATATGATAAAACAAAAATTACAAACTTTTAATCAGTCAAACTTGTTTAAGTCTACATCTCTCCTCATTTTGCATGACATTTAACACATTACTTAAATCTCTGGTGACATTTCTCTCCTTTATGGAAATGATAATTTTGGGAATTATTAAAACAATGCCAAGTGTATATGAAAGGACATATGGCATTATATGCAGAACATAAAGCACTACATAAATAATAACTTATATGTGTATGGAACTCAACACCTTTAATCAGTGGACACTTCTCATCTTTGGTTGTACATTTAATACCCTGATTTAACATTTCTACAAAGGTTCTAGCAATTTCTAGATTTTGATAAGCTTTTATAAATCTATGGATTTATAAAATCCATGGATCATCGAAAAGTCATATATGAACTCTAAAATTTTATTTTAATTTCAGACAAAATTATAATAATTTGCCATTTTTAAATACAAGACCAGTCAAAGCCTATTCCTAAAATTCTTTTATATTTCTAGGTATGTTTTTCTCTCATTAACTATACCAAGAAAAGCACTTTCCAAAAATCCTTGTCTTACCTTCCTTATGGTGCAATAAGAAATTAAAGATGTAGGTAAGGAGAATACTTTTGGAGGGTATTAAATTCTTTCCAATCACTTACATTAATATATTGTAAGTAAATTCAATTGAAAATATTAAAATTAACATTACGCTGTACTTAAGGCTTTTAAAATATTGAATATCATGTTTCCATGCACCTAATACTTTTTTATTTTTACATATTTCAACACTCTACATTCTACAAGACCAGTACTCTAACCCCTGAGCTATGGAGCCAACACTCTACATTCTATTTACCTAAATGATGTTACAAAAACAAAAATTAACACATAAATTGCCAGAAGTATGTATTCTATAACTCTTGATGAGCATAGAATTCAGCTGAAGGAAATAAAACATTTTGGTATTGTAAAAAACATACTATAACATGGACATCTAGGAATTTACATTTTCTGTTAAATGTATGATGGTTAAGAGGGTATCCTTTGTACTAGCTTCCCCCAAAGTAAATATGCTGTTAAATGATGCCATATTTTTATTTGGGATGGTTTATTTAACTAGAATGGCATTTCTATATTATTCTGTATTTCTATATTATATAACAACTATATTTCACCTTAGACTTAACACTGTAGCAGGATACCCTCTAATATCTTTATTTCTTTCCTTTGCCATCATACTAAACTACTAATTAGTAAAATATGAAAAACTCAGTTTATTAAATCTTCCCTATTAAAATTATGCATCCTGGAGTTAATCAATGTCATTGTAAATCCACCACTGTACTACTTAGTAAAGACCCATTGAACCTATAATCAATAATCTTCTCAGAGTACAATGTCAGACATTTGAGAAAATAAAACTTTAGGCAATGTGTTTGGTTAATCATTGCATTCAGACATAATTTTCTGTAAATGAAAAATAATATAAAAATAAAACTTTGTGGAAGGAGCCGAGATGTCCTTCACCAGGTGAATGGATAAGAAGATGTGGTTCATATATGCAATGGAATATTACTCAGCCTTCAGAAGGGATTAATACCTATCATTTGCATTGACGTGGTTGGAATTGAGGAAGTTATGTTAAGTGAAATAAGAGAGAAAGACAATTATCATAAGGTTTCATTCATATGTGGAACATAAGGAATAGCATGGAGGACCATAGGGGAAGGGACAGAAACCTGGATGGGAAGAAATCAGACATGGAGACAAACCATGAGAGACTGTGGACTTGGAAACAAACTGAGGATCACAGAAGGGAGGGGGCTAGGAGGATGGGGTAAATGGGTGATGGGTATTAAAGAGGGCATATGTTGTGATGAATACTGGGTGTTATATGCAACTAATGAATTATTGAACACTACATCAAAAATTAATGATGTACTATACGTTGGCTAACTGAACATAATAATAAAAAAATAAAAAAATTGTAAATATATTTAAATGACATAAGTAACAGTGCATTAATAAAAAGATTCTAAATGTAATCTAGAATTTGCAAGTGGTGTCTTCCTAAAGTTCTCAGAGAAAGATATAAAATTTAGCTGAAGAATGGGGTGCAGTTTTCAGGAATAAAAAGAATAGTCCTAGAGGTTTTGTTATATTGTTTGAACACACTGTGAAGTTTGGGAGATGAGAGTTAAGATTTTGGAGCAAACTCTAATGATGTGCAACATCAACAGAACTCATGATCAGAGAGGTAGAGTGTTTCTATGGAACCTACAACATCAGGTTCTACAGCATTGACGAACCATAGACTGATCAAAACTTTCCCTACCTTTAAAGCATTTACATTTAGCTGGAGAAGAAACATAGACACAATGAAGGTTTATTACATTAAAGCTTTAAATCTAAAAAAAAAAAAAAAAGTTAGCTCATATTCTGGACTCTAGATCACCAGAATGGAATTTGACAAACACATAGATTGAGTGTTCTGCCTTGTGATGAAGGTATCCTTTAGGCTCACTGATATTGATGAATCACTGCTCAAAGGCCATCTCTAAAGACAAAGTGCTAGAGAATACAACCACATGCACCAGAACACTCATGCATATAAACAGCCACATCCACATTACATAAATTGTATCCACACTTATTTTTCTATATATATCAACCCATATTGACTCCCTTGAGGTTCAGTCATGTTTTCTTTACTTTTTATTTTTATTATTCATTTGAGAAAGAACAAGGGAGAGCACGAGCTGGGGGTGAAGAGCAGAGGGAGAGGGAGAAGCAGACTCCCCATTGAGCAAGGAGCATAATGCAGGGCTCGATCCCAAGACCCTGAGATCATGACCTGAGCAGAAGGCATATGCTTAAGTAACTGAGCCACCCAGGCACCCCGAGGTTCACTGAGATTTTCAATAGAAATCCCAAACTACACAATTAATTCTACTTTTTTTTTTACAGGTTTTTTTTTTTTTTAAAGTAGGCTCCATGTCCAGTTCACCATCAGAACCTGATGTTTTGTTCCAAAACAAGTGAAAATTTAAAAATGAGTCAGAGCTTTACTGTCTTGAATGCAAAACTATAACTACATATTCTTTTACACAATGAGAAGGCCTAGACTTCCACCAAGAACAGTTTTTTGCTACTTTGTGATTGTTGCTGTTGTTATTTGATATAAAATGAGATAGTGAAAAATCAAGATGCATCCTTAGAGAAGAAAATCTTGGACATCAGATCTCGAATCTGTTTGGTCTTCACCCCATACACAATAGGATTGAGCAAAGGAGGGACAAGCAGATAAAGGTTGGACAGAAGAATATGAATGTAGGGTGGAATATGGAACCCAAACCTGTGTGTAAAGAAGGAGAAGAAACCCAGGAGATAAAACTCAAGGAAGACACAAATATGGGCAATGCAGGTATTGAAGGCTTTGAGCCTAGCTTCTCTCTGAGGAAGACTGAAGACAGTTAGAAAAATTCGGATATAAGAGAGTGTGATAAAAACTATGTCTAATCCAAGTATAGTGAAAGCCACAAAGAGACCATATATCTTGTTGATTCGAATGTCTTCTGCTGCCAACTTCACGATGGCCATGTGCTCACAGTATGAATGGGAGACCACAGTGGTCCGGTAGTGTTTCAGCCGACATTTGATGAGGATGAGACACGGAGCTGCAAAGAGGGCTGCTCTGAGCATCACTCCAACCCCAATCTGAGTGAGAAGTTG
>ML102804.1:0-62642 GCA_003697995.1 Taxidea taxus jeffersonii | reverse complement strand
TGTTGAGCATCTGTCTTCTGTTTTCCTTCTCACCTAGATTCATACAATCAGAGGTTTAATATGGTTTCACTGACATTTTGTTCAGCCTACTCCTTTTTGGATAGGGCAACCGAGTGGGTCCAGGAATGCAGATAGTCTCCCTGGCTGATTTATTTCATATTCCAGTTGTCTTTTCAGCACCCTCTCCCCTGTTTGTTCTCTCCATTTCTGTCTCTGACTCTGTCTCTCTGCTTCTGTCTCTCTGTTTCTCTCTTTCACACACACAGAGGCACATATACATGCTTATATACTAACAGACATCTGTGTTCTCACTATTGAGAGAAAACACATTTCTATTAACATTAACGTATTTCTATTAGGGTTTTATGTTGTCAGTTTAAAACTGTCCCATCGAATATAATTTTGGCTTTTATTGTTAATAGGATATGGGTATTTAACTGATATGTTACCTATATATTCTCTATTGTGTCCTACCCAAGAAGCATTTAGTGAAGTAGTCAAGCAGACAGCCATGAAAGGAATACATACTTTTCCAGGTTCTATAGTAATCACTGGGTTAAATACTCACTTATAAGTTAGGACCCTTAATGTCAAGGAGACAATACTAGATAATGCCATATTACAAATGTTAAAAATATAAGTAACAAGCATACAGAAGTGGTGTGACACAGTATTTAGATTCTATCTATAATCCAGAAGTGGATGTCAGAGAATTTTCCTCCAGAAATGTGAATATAATTAGATATTTTAGAGGGAGAAAATAAATATAACACATGAATGGAAATTTCTTATGAAAGTTTTGAACCACAAGTTTTGACATGGAAGAAATATTTCTTCACAAAATAATGTTCAAAAAGTAAAAGTTTCTTTCTATTTATTTCTCAGAAAATTTTCTGTTTTCAGATTTCTGAGAAAATCTGTTCAATTAATGATAACTTTATTTGAAAATATTCATAGGAAAAATTAATCTTAATCATTATTATTTTAGTAAAATACAGCAGAAATTATGAAAATGAGCAATAGAAATATTTTAAGTGCACTGCAATATTGAATAGGTAATTCTATCTCTTCAGTGGGATTCGATTTAGGAATATATAAACCTTTAATAAAAATGACAAGTTTTCATATATTTACTCTTAATATAAGTGCTATTCAAAACATACAGTCTAATTATTCTTTGCTCCAAGACAATGGGGTAGAATGGCTCCAAATTCTTACTAAATCTAATATTGGAGAAATTATAAAAAATGAGGCTTTCTTGAACAAGGTGGTACACAAATGTATTAAAATAATAGAATACATTGAAATTATTTGGAATTATACCTTTAATGAAAGTGTGGTGATTTGCCATATCCCTAATGCATTTCTCTCCTATTGTATTTCTTCTTTGACTACTTTTTCCTATACACGGTACCCTTGGATAATGTCACATAACTCAGTTTCTTTTCCTCAAGTCCATTCTTTCTGCTATGAAAATGCTAGCACATGTTCCAATACATGCATTTGCTTGTAATTCCCATTTTAAAAACATTATTGTAATCTCTGGAAGGTTATTTTTCTCTTAAATATTGAAACTGGTTCAATGCAGAATAAAATTCCCATAGAATTAATGCAGAGTAGAGTTGCTGTACCCTTGGATACCTCTTAGCATCTTGTCTATGTCAGAGTCTGCATTAATGCCCCATCCTGCACATCCTTGCAGAATCTTTCTTTCTTGGGATGCCTGGGTGGCTCAGTTGGTTAAGCAGCTGCCTTCGGCTCAGGTCATGATCCCAGCGTCCTGGGATCGAGTCCCATATCGGGCTCCTTGCTCAGCAGGGAGCCTGCTTCTCCCTCTGCCTCTGCCTGTGCTCGCTCACTCTCTCTCCCTCTCTCTCTCTGACAAATAAATAAATAAATAATCTTAAAAAAAAAAAAAGAATCTTTCTTTCTTGGCAATGGGGTGAATTGAGCTTGATGAAGCAGATTTCTGATTTCAAAGTTATCTGTCCTCTAAAGTTTCAGAACTAAAAGAGATAAAAATATAAAAAGGCACACCATTTTATAACGGGATACAGAAATAACAAGGTCTGTGTGGTAATGATCAGTCCTAAGACTGGATTCTACTTTTGATAGAAAGTACCCACCATCCGTGGCCTCACTGTAGAATGATAAGAAAGCCTGTTTAATTCAGATGGAGGTAATTAAAAGGTAATTTGGCTTTATATTCATTTAGTCTTTTTCAATTTAATGTTACCATCAACAAAACCCCCATATAACAGTGGATATAGGATTTCTATAAGGGAAAACTTTGACATCTATTTCTATAAATGACAGCAAAATATCAAATTTCCCTAGGAGAAAAAAAAAACCAGAATGTGGCCCCATTGTTTCAAAGTCTGTCACCTATTCAGTGGCTGACTCATGTAGATTCAGCCTCTGAACTCTTCCACCATTCTCTCTCTCATCTCTGATTTTTTTCAGTCTCTTGCTCACTTGTTGCTGGAATTTTATCCTCATTGCTTTCTCTAACTTATATCTTTCTATTTCCTAGTTCACATCTCACTGTATAGCTCAAAGATTTTGTCTTTTTCATTTTAATATAATTAAAAAAACTTATGTAGCTGTAGTGTATTATACTTCCCAGCATTGAGGTCTCAGGAAACTACCTGGATTGTGTACTCTGTCCACACAGAACACTTTTTGTTTAGTGGTTCAGATCATGGATTCTGGAAACAGTTTCAACTCCTTTGGAATAAAATATTTTAAATGCTTCAACATGAATCTTATTTTCCTGTGCTTATACCCTATTTCTTTCAGATTTTCTCCTGTCCCCATGACTTTATCATCTAACGAATATCTGTTTATTAGTCATCCCTCAGCTCAAGCCTCACTTCCTCTATGAAACAACTCTTGATTTCCTTAGATCAAAGTCTGTATTCCTCATTTTGTTTTCTTTGGAAGGGATAGACTGTTTAATGACTAGGACACATTGAAAATTAATGAATTAATTCGAGTTTAATTTCCCTGAATTAATTAAATATCAAAAATATACAAATTTTAATGCAGATGCAAATCCACTTGCTGTCTTGCCAGGTGTCTATCTATAAGGGATAATAAAAGACTACAGTTAGGAAAAATGAGAATGAATCTAGGAAAAAACACTAAGAATCTTTGTATCTTGATGTATAAATTTCATGTTTTTATTATAGCTTTACCTTCCTATGTTAACCTGAGCAAGAATCCATACTTTTCTCAGTTGAAGATTTGAAGAATTTCACTATTGATGAGCCAAGGAAAGAAAGGGGAAATATCCAGTAGACCAAGAAGGAGTCAGTACTATATTTTTATATTCCTCAAGTCCTAGCGCAAATCTTAAATGATGTAACAATGCTCTTTTCAGAATGTCTGCTCAGAACTGACACTTGCTTGGAACTAACAATCCCTTCCATACATTTACAGTTTCATTCCCTGAACTGCCTTTGCATCTTCTTCATACTTCTCTCTAGATCTCTCAGGAACCTATGAGAACACATACTCACAAGCTTCCTATGTGTTTGCACTTCTCAAGCTTTATCATGGATGAAGAAATCATTCTCGTAGGCCAATATAGAACAAGAATAGTAGCATCTTGTAGCAAGGACTATGATGCAATTCTCCCAAGGAATGGGAAGTGATGAAATCATCTTCTCCACAGACCACAAGTTTATTCAATTCTCCTTTTATTGTTGTCATTATTACTATTTTTATATGGAGAAAGCATATATAAGAAATGTGTTGGTGAATGCTTTGCACACAGAGAACCGAAGCAAGACCTGTCCAGTCAGAATGTGTGATAGAAGTCTACAGGCAAGGATCTTCATATTCATTGTTGAAGGAAAGAATGTATAAAAGAAACATGTTCTAGACTTTTTTATTCATGTAAACTATAAATACATCGGTTATTGTTTTTTCCTAATTCACATTGTGACTAATAGAGACTGAGAACAGATGTGTTACATAGACTTGCCTTAGATTCTGTGTGGGAGAGGAAAGCAGTCTTGTCAGAAAATAATGAATGTGAGGATAGAATTCTAAGACTGGGATTCCTCCTGTAAAATTACCTATGGTATTTCTGAAGGACATAAAGGAGCAAAATAAAAATCATCAATTTTTCCTTATCAAAACAGTGATTCATACCAGGGTCTTCCTGCAGTTGTGTGACAATGGACAAATGACTTAAATTTTATTACAGTATTCCTCTCATCTATGAAAATAATAATATTCAGAGTTGTGAAAACAATTTTGTGTATTTATGAAAACTCATGACATACAAGATGATATGTAACAAACACATAATAAATGAAGGCTGATATACTTGTGTTTGTTAGATGCCATGAATTTAAAACTCTTTGTTATCTGGGCAGTTTTCGCCTTTCAGCTTCATTTTTTGCTACCCTGTCTGAGTTTATAAGTCAATAAAGAAGAAACAAAACATATACCTCTTGATGAGCATAAAATTGAAAAAGGAAAATAGAAAACCATTCTTTGTACTAGTATTTTTTCCAAGTCATGCTGCTATGTCTTTGGACATACTAAACTGAACTGATTTCCCTCTTCTTTAATGGGTGAAATATTTCTTCTCCTTACCTTTACACAAAACCATATTTTCCTAAACTTTGCTTACTTACCACTTCAATCACAATAAACTACCACAAATAAACAAAATAAGCTCACATACTGAAAAATTTATCAAATATTGTTCAATTTACATTTTCTAGCATCATCCAAGTTATAGTTAATTGATGTGATCAAAAATACTTGAAGCTATTAAGTAGTAGAGAACCAATTATCTTATAATTCATCTCTGTCTCAAAGAGTGCTACAAAGGTAACAGACTGGCCATAGGGATAAGTAGGACCTTGGCTTATGTTTGGTTTACCATTGTATTTGGACAGAATGCTACATCGCTGAAAAATAAAATGACATAAAGAAAACTTTTTGTCATCAGGTTTATATGAGACAGCATTTAGGGGTGAGTGAGTAAATCTAGGGATCCTTTTTCCCCCTTTTTTCTTCATTTATTTGAGAGAGAGAGAGAGAACACGCATGTACAAGCAGGGGAAGTGGTGAGGGAAAGTGGAGAGGGATTCCTTAACCACACTCCTCACTGAGCTTGGAGCACAACCTCTGGGCTCAAGGTGGGTTCATTCCAGAACACTGAGCCCATGATCTGAGCCTAAACTAAGAGCTGGCTGCTTTAACTGACTGAGCCATAACTCCTAAACTTAAAAACAACAAAAAAGCAAATTTTAAAAAAATGAGCAAAGGACTTGAATAAACACTTCTCAAAAAATATATATATATAATTGAGTAGTTACCACATGTAAAGATGTCCAGTATCACTAATCATTAGTGAATGAAAATAAAAACCACAATGCGATGCCAGTTTACAATCATTAGGATGGCTATTGTAAAAACAAAACAAAACAAAAACAACAATAACAACAAACAAGCAAACAAATAAAAACCAAGAAAATAACAAGTGTTGGGAAGCATGCAGAAAAAATTGGAACCTTTGTGTATTGTTAGTTGGTACAGAAAATGCTGTGAGAAACAGTATACAGTTCCTGAAAGAAGTAAGTATAGAATTACCATATGATCTAACAATTCCAGCTCTTATTGTATACCCAAGTGAATGGAAGCAAGGGCTCAAACAAGTGTTAGTCCTCCAATGTTCATGGCAGCATTGTTCACAATAGCTAAAAAGTGCAAACAGTACAAATGGGTATGGATAAACAAAATGTGATGTATTCATACAGTAGAACATTGTTTAGCCTTAAAAGGAATGTAATTCTGACTGGTTATAGTATGAATGAACCTTAAAGACATTATACTAAGTAAAATAAACTAGATAAAAAAGGGAAATTACTGTAGATTCTGTTTAAATGAGGTACATGGAATACTCAAACTCACAGAGACAGAATATGGAATGGTGGTTGCCAGGGCCTGAGGTAGGGCAAAATGAGCCTTTATTGTTTAACTGGTATGGAGTTTTTAGTCTAAGGTAATGAAAAAGCTCTGGAGATGCATGGTGGTTATGGTTATACATCAATGTAAATATTTAATACCACTGAACTGTGCTCTGAAAAATAATGGCAATTGTAAATTTTCTGTTGTGTATATTTTGTCACAACAAATATAAAGTCCTTATAACATTCCCCTTAAACTAAAAAGAAACAAACAAAGTGTTCCTATAGATTCCAAATCAAAGGAGTTAAATACAGAAATTTAAAAATGGAGATTGTGGTAGACTGAAAATGTTTATGTTTTACTCCATGACTTATGAATATATTAACTAGATTACATGGCAAAAGGGTGCAGATGTGATTAAGTTAAGGAACTTGAGACAGGGAGATTTTTCCGCACTATCTAGGTAGAATTATGTAATCATAGGGTTCTTATAAAACGGAGGCCTAAGGGTCAGACTTAGAACAGATAAGGGACAACAGAAGTAAAGGTCATATTAAGGCTACAGCTGAAGAATGAAGACCACCTCAAGAAATTAGATTTTCCTTTATATCCTCTAAAAGAACAGAACCCTGCTGACCCATTTTGGACTTCTAACTTCCAGCATTGTAAGATAATAAATTTGTGTTTCTTAAACAACTAGATTTGGGGTAATTTGTTACAGCAGCAATAGAAAACTAATACAAAGATATCTTACAATCAGTTGAAGAAGTAGGTGCAGCTTCCAGGATGAGGCAAGATTAATCCTATAGGGATTGTTACACTGATAGAAGATAGTTTAAGTCTTGGAGATTGACGTTTGCAGCAATTCTAATACAAGTACAGTATCAATAGGGTTCTATTGGAAAAGTGAGATTTTTTTTTTTGTATGAGATTTAGCAATTGGATTCTAAAACACAAGGAGCATAGTGATGAATTAGAAATTTAATTACATTAAAAATCCTATGTGAAACAAGTAACTTAGACAATACATTCAAGATCATTGTGTAATGGGATTAAAAGTCCTTATGGACCCATGGAATTATGAATTTATTGACGTAAACTCTCTTCTGCAATATTTTGGTATTTAGATTGCTTGGCAGAGGCATAGTGGGAGCAACACTTACTATTGCTTCTATCTAGAAGACAGTATACTACAATTGGTGGTGGCAGTTAGCTAGTGATTTTCCCACATAATTAAAAAATATATATACAGTTCAAGTATCCCACTGTTCATATAAATTTAAGGATAATTCAAAATGTGTCAGAATGCAGACAATTCTGGACAAACTTATGGTAAATTAATGCTTTTGAGCCCCATAAACATCACTGGACATGTATTCTTCACAAAAATGAAATTCACCATCTTCCTAAAAACACAAAAATACAAAAAGTTATGGAAAAAATATGTAGCAGTGCCAATATATTCATTCAGAATTCATTTACTAACTCATTTTTAAAGAAAAATTGTATTGAGAGTGCACTTTGGGTCCTGGTTAATGCTATTGAGGATACAGTGGTTAAAAAAAAAAATAAATGAAATGAAACCAACAGAATAGACCCCATCCTTCAAACATTTATAGTCTAAAAGATAAAATAATGTAAAAAATAAATTCATCAGATCACCACAATGTACACTTTAAATATCTTATCATTTTCTTTTTTTTATTCTCTGCTTTCTTTTTAAAAATATTTTATTAACATATAATATATTATTTGTTTCAGGTGTACAGGTCTGTGAATCATCAGTCTTGCACATTTCACAGCACTCACTATAACACATACCCTCCGCAATGTCCATCACCCAGCCATCCTATCTCTTTCCCCCCACCACACTCCTCAGCAGCCCTCAGTTTATTTCCTGAGTCTTATAGTTTGTCTCCCTCCCCGGTCCCATCTTGTTTGATTTTTCCTTCCCTACCTTCCACGGCCTCCCACCCTGCCTCTCAAATTCCTCATATCAAAGAGATCATATGATAGTTGTCTTTCTCTGATTGACTTATTTCGCTAAGCATAATACCCTCTAGTTCCATCCACATCATCGCAAATGGCAAGATTTCATTTCTTTTGATGGCTGCATAGTATTCCATTGTATATATATATATATATATATATATATGTATATATATATATACCACATCTTCTTCATCCATTCATCTGTTGGTGGACATCTAGGTTATTTTCATAGTTTGGTTATTGTGGACTTTGGTGCTATAAACATTCAGGTGCACATGCTCCTTCGGATCACTACATTTGTATCTTTAGGGTAAATAGCCAGTAGTGCAATTGCTGGGTCATAGGGTAGCTCTATAAATTTGAAAACCTCTACTTTATTTTTTTTTAATTTCTATTTTTCTAAAAGATTTTATTTATTTTTTTAGAGAGAGAGAGTGAGCGAGCTCAGGCAGACAGAGTGGTAGGCAGAAACAGAGGGAGAAGCAGGCTCCCTGCCGCCGAGCAAGGAGCCCGATATGGGACTCGATCCCAAGATGCTGGGATCATGACCTGAGCCAAAGGCAGTCGCTTAACCAACTGAGCCACCCAGGTGTCCCAAAAACCTCTACTTTAAATGATTAAAGAGTTAGTACTTATTCATCAGGAGTTGTACCAAGTAGAAAATGGTACTACTCCTGATGAATAAGTATTAACTCTTAAATCATTTAAAATACAGGTTTTCATATATATATATATATACATACATATATGATACTGTACTTTTCAGCAAAGATTTGGAACACTGATATGTGTTACAACATGGATGGACATCAAAAGCAATATGCACAATTAAAGAAGTCAAACAAACACACACACACACACAAAAACCCCATGCCTTATATGTTTCTATTTGTAAGACATATTCAGACTGGAAAATCTATACAGACAATAAGGAGATTAAATGGTGGTCAAAGACTGGGGCAGAAAATAGAAAATAGAAAATGATTCTAAATATGCACAAGTTTTCTGTTTTGGGTGATTCACATTCTAAATTCTAAAATTCTAAAATTAGATTGTGGAGAAAATTGAAAAATGAAAAAAATATACCAAAAACGCTGAATTCCATGGTGGTATTAGTTATATTTCAATAAATGTAGGTCATTCTCACATGATTTTGGCATACTCATACCTATCTTTAAAACACCTTTCCATTTGGGTTCACTGATATAATGCTCCCCTAGTTATTATCATATCCTTTTCAAACTATCTTTGGTGATTCAACTATATTGTATTTTAATGTTCAATATTATAGCATACTCATACTTGATCAAGTTATCCACCTTCATGATCTCAAATACCATGTTCATGATCATGACTTTCAAATTCATTATCCAGCTTTACTCTTCTTATCAGCTACCTGATACCCATATCAAATCACTGCTGGACATCTTTTCTTCAGTGTACCTTGGGAATACATTAAAATTAAAATAACAATACATTAAAAAGCCTACATCAAAAACAAGTCCCATACACCTGCACCTTGTTTATCTCAGTAAGTGGCTATAGGATCTCTATAGTTTCTCATCTCAAAAATCTAAACATGACTGACACCTCCATGTCTCTTATCCCTGATAGTCAATCAATTACCAGGCCTTTTGACCCCACCTATTAAATATATCTGGTATGTGCCTACTTCCGGCAACTCCCTGAGTGAACCCTTGTTCAATAGCTACTGTATCCTTTTATTAAGACACTCCTCTCTGGTCTTCTGCTGTCACCTCTTGTCCTTCTCATCTATTTGGCACAAGACTGACTTTCTTAACATACATGATTGATTATTTCACCATTCTGCTTGCAATTCATAAGTAGTTACATATCACCCTAGTATTAAAACTTATCTTTCCTAACAAAAAAAAACAAAAAAAACCCAAAAAACAAAAAACAAAAAACTTATCTTTCCTAACATTGCTTCTGTCTGCTTTTCAGCTTTTATGCCTGAATCTTATAGTCAGGTATTCGCTTGCTTTTCATACAGTCTGATTTATTCTCAATGTTTTTATTTCTTCTTCTGATTGCCTGAAAACTCCTTCTTTTTTATATTCCTCTGGTTGTTTTCAAGCCTCAACTACACATTACTTTTTCAGGGCAGTCACCAATTTCTCTGTACTCTTATTAAGTCCCCAGTTAGGCTTGTCACTGCTCTACTGATTTCTCAATAATGATATTTATCAGAATTTTAAATTTGGATGTATAATTAAAAATTTGTGTCTGTGTCACCTCTTATACTGAAGGCAAAATGCCCTTTTTGCTCTCCACAGTTTCCTGTACCTGAGCAATGCCTAGCACTTTGTCTGAAACACTGAGTGTACTTACTCAATATTTGTAATGGATTTTATTAATCTCCACAAATTCTTCAAACTCAGTATGTTCAATGTAGTTCCACTATCTCCACTTGCATAAATAATGCTCTTTCTTTGTCACTATCTCATTGAAAGACACATCATCAACTTGATTTCATAAACCAGAAACATGAGCATCAACTATGAAACTACTCTGTTCAGGAAGGCACATGCAGTTATTAAGGTATGTCCATAGATCCTAAATATTATTCTATCCCTTATCTGATTTTCTCTTTTCACAACCATTGCTCTAAGAGAGGCATCATCAGTTCTCAATCCTGCTTTTGCAGAACTTTCAAACTAAAATATTTTCTGTATACTATGGAGAATTTAAAATACCATTAAGAAAGCCCAATGGGAAAAAAATCCCAATGATATTCAGTGAAAAAGTGAAGAATGAAATTTTTATGTGGAAAATGTAATATTTATAGCATGGGAAAAAGTAAGAATAAAATCTTTGGGATAGCTAGATTTCATATCTTTTTATTTCAAAATTCCTTTGATAGACTTGCATTAGTCGCTAATGGGGAAAAAATAATGGAGGTGGGGGAAAGCTCAACACTATAGTTTCAGATGTCCCGCACCTCACCTGTAGGAATGAAGAAAGTCCAATAGTCCAATTTCACCATATTGTGTATTTTGATATAAGGACCAATTAATGGAAGAATCTAAGCAATAAGCATGTGTCCAAAACTGATGAGGAAGAGTGTCTAAATGGAATGAAAATATTGATGAATGGAGAGTCATGATTTGCATATAACAACCATGCTTCAAGAACATGTCAACAAAGTGCAGAGACTCTTGTTCCTTACATGATGGACATGATTATTCTACAGCAGACATTCAGAAATGTTTTCTGGAATGTGTATTTAAAAAATTAGTTCTATTTTGCCTCTTGTATTAAAAAGCCTTTTAAGCTCTTTAACACTCAAGTCCTCATTAAACAATAAATGTTATAATAATTATTATTCAGATTGCAAGTTGTTGCATATATGGGAAGTGGCTTCACTCTTTTGACCTTAAACATTCTTACTGATTGCATCCAAGGCTCCTACTTCATTTTTAGGGAAAACCACTTCTTCATCCTGCTTCGGATCTGCTGGGTCTTTACACTGTAGATGATTGGATTCATCAGGGGTGGGAAGAGAATATAGATATTGCCCATAAGGACATGAACAGAAGGTGAGAGATGCTTTCCAAAACGGTGCACCATGGTGAGGCCAATGATGGGGATGTAAAAGACCAGGACAGCACAAATGTGGGACACACAGGTCTGCAAGGACTTGAGCCTCTCCTCCCGGGATGCAATTGCCAGCACTGTATGCAAGATAAAAACATAGGAGATGAGAATGAGCACAGCATCCAACAACAAAGTACAAATGACCAGAGCCAGGGCATAGAAGCTGTTGAAGCGGATGTCAAAGCAGGCGAGTCGGAGTAGGTCCTGGTGCAGGCAGAAAGAGTGGGAGAGGATGTGGGGGCGGCAGTAATGGAAGAACTTCAGGCGAATGATGACAGGAAGAATGGACAATGCACTTCTCATCAAAATGGTCACCATGACATGAATGACTCTGTTGTTGGTCAGGATGGATGTGTAGCGTAGAGGATTGCAGATTGCAATGAAGCGATCAAACGCCATGGCCAGAAGGACTCCAGACTCTGTGCATGAAAGTCCATGGACAAAATAAGTCTGTGAAATGCAGGCATCCAGTCCAATCTCCTGGATGAGCCCCCACAGGACCCCCAGCACTGTGTGCACTGTGGACAGCCCTATGCACAGGTCAGTGAGGGCCAACATGGCCAGGAAGTAGAACATGGGCTGGTGTAGACTTGGCTCTGTTCGGATCACATGCAGCACCAGGCAGTTTCCCAAGAAAACCATAGCATAGACGGAGGAGAAAGGAATTGAAAACCAGGGATAGTACTGGTCTAGGCCCGGGAACCCCGTGAAAATGAATACTGAGGTGTTGATAATGGAAGCAGAAGTAGCAGACATGATTATGTGAAGGTAATTTTCCAGAGAAGATTGATATTTACTGACCAGTTTTGTCCAACGATCTGCTGTGTTGAGAGCAGTACAGCTACTCACAGTTTAGCACAGGTAAGGCACATTGTAGAATCCCATGGAAGCTCCACTCTGCAGGAGAAACCACAGCCCAGGATGATTTCCCAAGAAAGTTCCTTGGTAGCAGGTCTCAGGTTGTAGAAGCAAGTCAATGTCCTGACCATTCTGGGCAAATTAGATCAATAACTTCTTTCTCTTTTAATCCTTCTGAGTCACTTGTAGGACACACAGCAGGTGAGAGTGGCTTAAGTTCTTGAGGGCACAGGGCTGTTCCTGCTGTGTTGCTCCTGAGGAAGCCCCCTGCACACTGTCTTCTTGCCAGTGCTTGTGGCACAGGGAGTCAGAACGCTCAGATTTATGAGAAAGGAATGAACAGGATTGTGTGGGTCTGGTGGACCCAGGCTCCTGGGAGGTCACCATTCCCATTTGGAGGCTGATGCAAGTAAGAGATCCCATCTAGTCACTCACTGCAGGGAAGTAGTTTGAGTCCCTGGGACTGAGAGGAATGGGTAAAAGGCCACATTTTCTAAGGTCCACAGATTTTCTTAATCCTAGAGTGGGAGAGAATCACTGTGTCGACTAAAAATTTAATACCTACTCAGAAGGCAAGAGGTAAACACCCAAGGGAAAATATAGTACCAGAAAAAATTTTAGTTTTTATTTCAGTCAGAAATCAACCAAAATATTTACATAAGGTTTACATGAGGCTTATTCATTTTTTTTCTACATTTCACTTTTATTGTTCACTGAATTCCTCAGTAAACATTTCTCCCTTTTCTGAGCCCCTGAAAAATTTGTTTCCTTTTTGGCAGGCATAATATGAAGAACCAAATATAAAACATTTGGAAAAAATACTGTAAAAATGACACAAAGCATATTGCCATTTGCTTGAGTGTCAATAGTGCAACGTTAATTATGCACTCATGAGTGAAATAGTTAAAATATTTTCTTCCCTTTATTATGTGTATAATAAATCACCAGTGCTGTGTAAAAAATTATAGATAACTGGGGTGCCTCAGTGGCTCAGTTGGTTAAGAAAATGACTCCTGTTTCTTCTCAGTCATGATATCAGGGTCAAGAGATCAAGCCCTGCTTAGCATGGAGTCTGCTTGAGATTCTCTCCCTCTTTCAGTGCCCCTCTCCTGCTTGCTCTCTCTCTCTCTCTCAAATTTAAAAAAATTTTAAAAAGAAAAGAAAAGAAAAAAAGAAAGAAATGGGGCACCTGGGTGGCTCAGTCAGTTAAATGTCTGACTTAGTTTTGGCTTAGGTCATGATCTCATGGGCTCTGGGATGGAGCCCTGTGTTGGGCTGTATGCTTGCCAGGGAATCTGCTTTAAGATTCTGTCCCTCTGCCCCTGCCCCAACTTATGCATGCCCATGTCTCTCTAAAATAAACAAATATATCTTTAAGAAAATAAAATTATAGATAACTATTTTGGTCACATTTCATTTTTTCCTTTGAGATATTTTCAATAATTTTATGGGAAAGTTTTAAGTACAAAGAACATTTTCATGAATGATTTAATGATGTTTTCTACCCAATGCCCTATCCCTCTTGAATTCTTTAGTGTGTGTTTTCTACAATCAAGGACATTCTCCTACATAACTATAAAATAATCATCATCATGAAATTAACTCGGACACATTACTATCATCAAATTTTCAGACCTCAGATAAATTTTCTCCACTTATACCATCAATGTAATTTATAGTAAACAAAAATGCAGTTCAGAATAATGTATGTATTAGTATTCCTATTTTTTAAAATGTCTTCCCTGTGAAATGTCCTCAAATTTCCTTTATTTGTATAGCTTACAAGTTTTTGAAAATTGCAAGTCAACTATTTTATAGAACGCATCTCATCTGAGTTTGTTTGATTCGGCCTCATGGTTAGATTCAGATTGTGTAGAAATATAATGACAATGAGATTCTATTCTTCTCATGTATATATTCAGGTTGTATGTAGTTTGAATCTGTCCAAATACTCATGATGATCAATGTGATTATTTGTTAAGGTTGGGTCTTCCAGGAATCATTACAGTAAAGTTGTATATTTTCCTTTGACTTTAACAAGTATTTTGCAAGAGAGTATTTGATACTATGGAACTATCTTATTGTTTTTATTTTATTCAGTAGGTAATTATCAGTCACTATCATTTTTTTAGTGTTCAATTTGCTCCAGATTTGGTCAGTAAGAGCACCATAATTTGGCTTTTGTATCTTTTTGACATTTGTTTTAGCACTTCTTTAATTTTTGGCATAATGGTATGTTCAGCATACTTTCCCTAGGCTGGCCCTATCAGCATCCATTTCCCCAAAAAGCAAGGGGCCCTTTTAAGATGTGGATGCTAGGTGGGTCATTTCTATAGTGGAACTGAGCTAGGATATTACATCCATATGTATTTCTCCGTATACATATATTGAAAATCTCCATGCACATTTACAAGTCAATTCTCTTTATTCATGAATATAAAGTTGCCACAAACACAGAATCATTGAATACTGAGCTATTGCTGCTAGGAAAAATAAAAGGTAAGATTCCTATAAACCTTAGTCGCAACATTAGTGAGTATAACAGAATTTTGCATTTAATAGCATTTAGCAGAAACCCCAATCATGTTGTATAGATTCACTTGCCAATGTCACTATGAAACAAGCCAGTCTCATCAGTGTTGAAAACCTGCTTATGCACAAAACCTTTTCCTATAACATTTAGCAGATAATGAAAGTTTCTCCTGCTTCCTAATCTGTTGACTGCCCTGCCTGAAGTTTCACATTTTTCATGCCATATTGCCTTTTGAAACATGCAAACTAGCTAGTACTAGCTCAGTGAGGTTCACATTTTCCCACCTACTGGGTATGGTGACCCTAAATTTCTATCTCAGAAGGATGCCCACTATGCAGCTTTTGCCAGCTGTCATCTCATGAATCCACAAATGTAGCTGGTTTTTCCCCTTCTCCATCACTTCACCATGCACTACAGACATTGTTTTAGCCCTTTCTGGGAAATTCTCCCCCACAGATCAGAGAATCCCCCCCCACCCCGCCATCAAGAAGTACCATATCATTGATTTGTTAACATTGAACTCACATAAACTCACGTACGCCATCATTATAAATCATGCCTGAAGGAAGCTTATCTCATGCACACACATATTTTCTCTATAAGGTACATCAATAGCCTTCTTGCACTTAAGAATGCTGGAAAAACTTCAGCATTATGCTTGGAGGCCATTTCAAATAGCAAAATAAGCACCCAAAATACAAAAATACTTAAAACATGGCACTAAATACACCAGGAGCAGAGTGATGGATAGAATTATTGAACCAATGTGTTGTATACCTGAAATTAATATTACATTGATTTTTGTAAGTTCTATTGACACATATGATTCACTGATTCATTACTCAGCATTGCCAGTCTGCTGATGTTGTCATCGAAGTCATTCTTTATTTCTTTTATGGTGTTTTTTATTTCTAGCATTTCATTTTGATTTTTTCATAGAATTTCCATCTCCTTGATTACATTTTCCATCTGTTCTTGTACATTGTATACGTTTTCTACTCATACCCTTACCATATTAATCATAGTAATTTTCAATTCCTTGTCTATGAATGTGACTCATATCTGAGTCTGGTTCTGATGTCTGCTCTGTATCTTCAGATTGTATCTTGGTTTCTTTTTAGCAGGAAGTTAGCAATAAGCTTTTGTTGAAGGATGGACAAAGTACATCAATGATAGGTACTAAGATGCATAACCATTCAGTGTGTGGTTTTATATTAAGCTAGCTACAGGTTAGAACATTAAACATTTGCTGGAGTCATACATGCTGAAGCTTTCAAATTCCTCTATTTTTTTTTTGTCTCTACTGTTGTCTTTAGTTTTCCTAAGAATGCCTTAAATAGAGTGTGCACCTTGCAGCTTTTCAGCTGTAACCCACTTTTAATATACTAAGCCCTGTTGATACTGTGGTAAGAAGCGGGAAAGGGAAAACATTTTTACCTTATGGCAAATCTGTCTTTTGTTGGGCCTGAGTCTTTAGGCTGTGATATTCACTTGTGTTAATTTGCATTTTCCTTCCTTTTGGGTGAGATAGGAAGGCCACAGAGAGCAGGAGCTGGGTAATTTCCCTTTTCCCTTCTGCCTGAGATAGACACCAGCAAAGTCTCTTCTACTGGAAAGTAGGCCTTTCTCAGGGACACCACACTGGATGTGTTTCAAAATGGCTAATTTCACCCTCCACCTGCTACAGACACAAGATGATTTTTTTTTCTTGGCTTTTTACTGGAAGAACTTTGTGGGTTCTTTGAAGTAAAGTTCATAAAAGTATACTGCCACATTACTAGTCTGCAGAACCCTCTCCCTTTCATGTTAACCCATACTGAGCACCTTGAACTTCATCAACAGTGCTGATTGAGTATTTTATTTTATATAAGCATTTATAATTCCCTCAGCTTCTTTTGTCATTCTCTTTATTCACCTTTCTCTTTGCATTTCTGGATTGTGGTTTGCCCTGTAACTTCAGTCCTCTGATGGGTTCAAGAGAAGAATGATTTTCAATTTGTTTAGTTTTTATTGTTGTTTCTACAAAAATGGGAATGGTAACTTCTGAGGCCTTTACATGTCAGAACAGAAACCAGAAGCATAATAGTTAGATTTTGAAATTTTTTAAAAAATGTCATTATTATTGCACCCCAAAAATAAGATATTTGGCATTAAATAAAATGCTAGAATGAAAACCACATAATAGTAATGGAAAGATCAAAGAATAGACCGATTTAAATATATTCCATATTCATGAATTGGAAGACATGCTAATTTTCCCCAGTTTTATTTTCTAGTTCAACACAATCTCAATCAACTTCTCCACAAGTTTTATGCACATATTTACAAATGTATCCCAATATTTATATGTATGGGCAAAGGAACAGTGGTAGCCAGAACAAATTTAGAGAACCTTGCTGGATTTTAAGACTTTCCTTATAAAGCCACAATAATCAAGATAGGGTGGTGTGGTGGAAGAAGGAAGACAGAGATTAATACCAGAATAGAGAGGTCAGATACACCACAAAAATGCATTTCAATGATTTTTGGCCAAAGTTCAAAGACAAACAAATTGAGAAAGGGTAGTCTTTTTTAAAATGCAAGTGCTGGAAGACAGAAATAAACTTGATACCATTTACAGAAACCAATTCAAAATGGGTTATAGAACTAAAGGTAAAATGTAACACTTCTAGGAGAAAAGGAAGACTTGTGACCCTGGATTTGACCCTGAGTTTGTAGATATAACATAACATATACCTTCGAAGAAAAAAAATATATAAATTGGAGTTTGTCAACATTAAAAAAATTGCTTTGCAAAAGTCACAGTTAAGAGAAATAAAGGAAAATTTGCAACCTGAAAACAACTATTTGCAAATCAAGTGTCAGCTAAGGATTTTGTAATTTAAATGTGTAAAGAACTCTACAAACTCAATAAGAAAAGAACTTCATCACCAAAGGAAAAATTATTTGAATAAACACTTCACCAAGACCTATATATAACAAATAAGCATGTGAAAAGATGCAAAAGAATCATAAGGGAAAGACAAATTAAAACCACAGTGACATATCACTACACGTCTATTAATATAGCAAAACAAAAGAAAACAAAAAATCTGACCATAGAAAGTATTGGCCTAGATGTGGAGGAACTGTAATTCTCATACACTGCTGGCCTGAATGTCAAATGGTAACTTGCCTTGGAAGACACATTGGCAAATATTTTACAAAGTCACATAAATACATACCATGTGATTTAGCCATTCTCTTTCTAGCTGTCACCTGAGATGGAGTATTGGTTTGGTACTTTACAGTTTAAAATGCCATTTATGTTATGTTATGTAGAAAGATAAAAGGAATAAAAACACAGAGGATCAGGAAAAGGAGGAATCTCATGCAGAATAATGAGGTACATAAAAATAAAGAAAAATATAATGAAGTACAACTAAAAAGGATAAATGATTTAGAGAGGGGCTAACCAATGTGGAATGTGCAAAAAAAAAAAAAAAAAGTTCTGATTCCTCTTAGTTTGTTAAGATTCTCTCAACTGAATTGTAATGTTCTACAAAGTTAGTTTCTTTAATCAGTCTGTTTCCTCTGGGGTCTTATAACCCCTTGGGAATAGTGACAGAAACATTTGTAGTACCCAAGAGAAATATTAGCAATGCAGTCCACATTTTACTGAGGATAATAACAGTTATGGCTGTTATCTTCTTTGCAGAATGAAAGAGACTCCCAAAAGTCCAGCCCCAAATCCCAATTCCATTAGCATCATTGTTTCTGCACAAAAACCCCCTAGTTTCTTGGCATACATAGCCACTGGTCCTGGAAAATCTCTGTCTAGACAATGGATTTTTACCTTAAAGAATACAGAAACAAGTCTCTGTTTTTCTAAGTTTATGACACTTAAGGAAACTATATATTTTAATTAATTTTCTTCTCAAAAGCTGACAAACATTACAAGAAATTAGAGGAGCATAAACTGATCTAATTTGTAACATTTCTCTAGGAATATTTTCAATCATCTACTAATGTCTTCCATCTCTATCTTGAATGTCACTAGTTCCAGATTTATTCTCACTGGTTTTCCTGGCCTTGAAGTTCACTATCTCTGGATCTCCATCCCTTTCTCCTCCATTTATGCTATGGTCTTCCTGGGAAACTGCATGGTGCTGCATGTGATCCGGACTGAGCCAACCCTACACCAGCCCATGTTTTACCTCCTTGCCATGCTGGGCCTCACTGACCTGTGCATGGGACTGTCCACTATGTACACAGTGCTGGGGGTCCTGTGGGGGATAATTCGTGAGATCAGCCTGGATTCCTGCATTGCCCAGTCCTATTTTATCCATGGTCTGTCCTTCGTGGAGTCTTCTGTCCTCCTTGCTATGGCTTTTGACCGATACATTGCCATTTGCAACCCACTACGCTACTCTTCCATCCTAACTAATGACAAAATCATGAAAATTGCAGTGGCAATCATATGTAGGAGTTCTTTACTCATACCTCCAGTCATCATTCGCCTAAAGTTCTTACATTATTGCCGCCCCCACATCCTTTCTCACTCTTTCTGCCTGCACCAAGACTTAATTAGAATGGCCTGTTCAGACATCCGCTTCAACAGCATTTATGGTCTAGCCCTGGTAATCAGCAACCTATTGTTGGATGCAGTGCTCATACTTATCTCCTATATCATGATCTTGTATGCAGTCTTAGCTATTGCATCACGGGAGGAGAGAATCAAGTCCTTGCAAACCTGTGTATCTCACATCTGTGCTGTTTCAGTTTTCTATATCCCCATCATTGGTCTGACTATGGTGCACCGCTTTGGAAAACACCTCTCACCATTGGTTCATGTCCTCATGGGCAACATCTATATCCTTTTCCCACCCTTGATGAACCCCATTATTTATAGTATCAAGACCCAACAAATACGAAGGAGAGTGCAGAGATTGTTTTATCGGAAAAGAATGTAAGTCTTGAGATCAAATGTGAATGTATTTAAAAGTCAACAAGTGGAGCTTAAAAGGGTAAGAGTCAGTAAATAATTATAAATATATTTAATGACTTTTATTTGTATGTTTGTCATGTTACTTCCTTTCCATTTTTCCCCACAACCATAAGTCAGTGAAACTGAGATGGGTTATATTGTGAACAATTTTATAAATCAGAAAATACATATATAATGGGCTGAGGATCCTATTAATGTATAAGGCACATTCACTATTAAAGTGTATATCTTATCATGTCCAGCTGAGTGAAGGTACTTTTGGATCTACTCATTAAGGAAAAAGTACATTTTACTGATTAAAGTCCTTTAATTAATTATTGAAGTGTCAACAATGATCTTAGTCCATTTCCACTATCTTAGGTAGCATTCTTTTTTATTCAGCCATTCTCCCTGCTAACCACTTTAGCCACATGGTCATGTAATGGAGTAAATATCATAAAGAAATTGGGCTCTTTGGGCATTTAAAAAGTAGTGAGACAACCAACAAAAAACTAATCTTGATACCAAGTTACTCACCAGCCACTCAATCTTTCCCTACTCCCTTCCTATGAGCAGTAATTGAACTAAAGATATTGATAAGCAGTAATTGCCAGGGTATAATGAAATAGACTTTTGTGATTAGCTTGTTTATCCAAATAGCAACTACCATTTGAAAATATTTCCTAATCTCATTTAAATTTCCTAATCTCATTTAAACTTAAAAAAAAAAAAAGAAGAGAGAGAAAGCATAAAATGCTACTATGGCCAAGTAATATAAATGAGAGAGAGCAGGGAGGGGCAGAAGGAGAGAAAGAATCTCAGACATGCTCCATTTACAGTGAAGGGCCCAACACAGGGCTTGATCTCATGACCCTGAGATCACGAACTGAGCTGAAATCAAGAGTCAGATGCTTAAACAACTGAGCCATTCAGGTACTCCTCAGTATGTTTCTAATTTATCTCCCCATCAAGACTCCATGTAGGTATTATTTTTGTTACATACATGGATAGTTTAAAACACATCAAAGTCAAATAATAAGTCACATTTTGAGGAGGTAGAAAGTGATGGAATTTAGATATATTTTTTGCTCTAGTTTCCAATCATGTGACATTTCTTCCTTTCTTATTTTCCTTCTGTACTTTTTAATATGAAGTGTATTAAATGGCTATACAACCATCATAAAAATATCTCATGACTAAAAGCAGATCACTAAAGTAAATCATGGATGGTAACACAGTGTACATATTTAGACTGTTGGTATATGTGTTTCTTCAAAATATTATTGCTACAATTGTATTTATATAGTCTTTGTAATATAATTATGGCAAGTGTTTTTGAGGTATACTTACAAACAGTAATTTGCTCTGTTTAGATGTGCATGTGCAGTTTGATGAGCTCTGAAAAACATGTATAGTCATGTAGTCACCACCATAATCAAGAACAGAATATTTCCATCACTGCCAAAAGTGCCTCTTTACCTCTTTGGGGTTAGTTTTCTCCCACAACCCTAGGTTCTGGAAGTCACTAAACTGCTCTGTCATTCAGTTTTCCCTTTAAGAGCAGGTCATGTATATCAATTATAAACAATTTAATCTCTATATCTGGATTCTTTCTCTTGCAATAATGGTCTTGAGATACATTCTTATTTTTGCCTATAGGTGGTTTATTTTTAATAGTTGAATCTTATTCCATGGTATCACATAGAGTAAACTGTGTGTTCATTTATCAATTGATGGACATTTTAGTGTTTTACAGTTTTGATTTTGAATAAAGCTGCTATAAGCACACAAGCTATATGATTGTAGAGGTGTTTTCCCCAAACCAATAAAAGTTTACCTTTGATATTTATATCTTTACTTTTAATAATACAACAACCATCTTAGTGATAGTAATCATCATCATCATAAATATAATATTTAGTTTATATTTACCAGATGCCTATTTTATGCCTGGAATAAATTTATGTCCTGGAAACACTGCCATTTCAGTGATTCTTTTAATTAATCTTCAGAGCAAATCCATAGAGCAAATCATTATCATTGAGTTTTGCAGATAAACAAATTGAATAAAGGCATTTTAAATTACTGGCAAATAACAATGGGGCAGTACAGCTTCACACCACTTTTACCTCTGCTGTTATGACTTCATTTTCCATTGCATTATATCCCATTGTTCAGTTTGTTTTGTTGGTAGTCCCATTCATGATGTGAGTTCAGAATTTTAAGTTGTGTATTGATGTAAATATAGGTTTTCAAATGCATTACCAGTGGAACCAATTATTTAATAGGCCATTATTCTCTCAGCCAGTGTTATGATATACCAAATCCTATGCTATAGGCTTTGTATTTTATACTCAAAAAGTCAAATGTGGTGACTTTTGCCTTTGTTTTGATTTTTAGTGTTCCATTGTTCCAAGAAACTCTATCTATGCCAATGATTGTCTAAATCTCCAGCTTCCCACTTACAGGTCAATTAAAGTTTTTGAGTTTAAAAAGATATATTTTCTGTGGCATAACTTACTTATTTCAGTAACTTTTCTGTCGATTGGAAGTTGATGCTCTCTGCTAGAATAATTCTTTCCTCCATAGCTCTCTGCCACTCACTCCCACTCCCATACAATTCCCTTATTGCTTGTATTCAAGGGGAAGCCAACATGTCTAGCCAACACTGAGGAACTGGGATGAGAGAACTGGATGGGCCCCTGGTCTACATCTATAATACTTGGCTGAGACTTGTTGAATGAACCTCATCTTACCTCCTCATTCTGCAAAGGGCTCTATCCTTTCTGCAGCCTCTGCTGAAATTTGATAATTTTCTCCTGGATTCCACTTAGTGAGACATGCAAAATGTTGGATATTAATCTACAAGCCCTGAAACCTGACCTATTTTCTCTTACTTCCCCAACTCTAACATTTGTGTCTATGGCCCTTGGCTACAGAACCATTTTTCCCTAACCAAAGCAACTCCATTTTCAACTTCCCTAGGCAGCATTTACCATGGTCTTTGTGTTCCCCACAATGCTTTGAAGAACTCCTATACTCATTTGTTGCCCTGAAACAGAAGGAAACCAGTTCTCTTACTGAATGTGGCACATGGTCATTTTTACTCTAATGCTACTCTCCCATGATGGCATGAGACAACTTGTTAAGAAATATCTCTCAGGTATTTAAGCAGAAGATAAGATATTCATCTCCTCCTGCTTTTATCTTCCTGCTCAAAACTCATTGGGTTTCTATGTTTTTATTCCCTGACGTTTTGAACAAGGGTCAGAGAGTGTGAATCTGAAACTAGGACCTTGAAGACTGTATCTTCCCTCTCCTTTCCCATCTGTCTCTTCTCCATCTCATGCTGAAAGGGGTTCTCTTTTGTGTCTAAAAGGAACTTCCTCTGCATCTAAACTTCCTTCCTTTCTACCCTTATTCTAGCTGGTACCCATTAACAGAAGCACTTAATGATAATAGACTTAGTGCAGGAAATGAAAACTCAATAGTTTCCAAAAAGCAGAATATCTTGATTTCGTGTGTGTGTGTGTGTGTGTGTGTGTGTGTGTGTGTGTATGGAATATATATGGAATTTAAATATCTTTATGAAATATAGATATATAGATATATTCTGATGGGTTTCAACTAACTCTTTATTCATGGTACTATTTCTCAATTTTGGCTGCTTCTATTTATTACAAAGTAATGTTTAAGTATTTTTGGCATAAGTTAAGCTTTCTTTACTGTACTACATGTATATCAATTCCCAACCCCAACATAACCCTTCAAATGTGCAAGCAAATTGTTCTTCTAAAAATTTACACATTAGTAGAATTCTATATATTTTTCCAGAATTTTTGTGCAAATATGCATATATGCATATGATTCCTTATATGAATATATAGTGTGTGTAGATCCATTTATTTGAGATTACCTGATATGTCCCATCTTATAGACCTGTAATTTCTCTTTAAAAACATTTTTAGCTTAGGAACACCCGGGTGGCTCAGTCAGTTAATGATCTGACTTGGGCTCAGGTCATGATCTTAGGGTCCTGTGATGGAACCCTACTTTGGGCTCCTTGATCAGCAGGAAGTTTGTTTGGGCCTCTCCCTCTGCCCCTCCCCCCCATGGGGGCTCTCTCTGTCTCTCTTTCAAATAAATAAAAAATTTTAAAAAATTTTAAGCTCTAGGTGTGGAACCTGCTTTGATTCTTTCTCTCCCTTCCTCTCTACCCTCCCCCTCCATCTCTTTTAATAAAAAGCCCCCCAAGACAAAAAAAAACAAAAAAAATTAAACTTATTTCCATATTACAATTTTGTTGTAATTTTTCTGTAATATATATTTTAAGTATATTGTAATGTCCTCATTCTGTGCATTTATGTTTCTAGCTTTCACCTTCATCAGCAATGGTATGAGCAAATGAAACACATTTGTAAATTTGCATGAGTACTTATACAAATGAATACATATTCATATTCATATTTAATATATATAAAGTTTCTTTATTATTTATTTTGTTACATATTTATTTCATCAGACATCCCATTGTTGCTTTAATTCCCTGATAAATATCTTTTACTGTTGCCAATAGCAGTAATAATTACTGCTCCTATTGTGAGAAAAATACAGTTCATAGCATTCACAATGACCAGAATGGTTATAATTAGTTTAATTTTCATTTGAGGAGCAGATATGGATTTTTGATCTATTCTAATGCTTTAACTAACATATATGCTAATAATTCTTCAATTTCTCTCTCTGACAAAATCTTTGTTCAGCCTTCACACTGAGAAATTAAAATGGTTTGATGCCCCAAGATTACCTGTCATTATGTCCCAGAATGTCTGACATTATGTGAAGAAAGGAGCCTCCTTTCTCTATCCCGCAGGTCCAGTATTTGTGGGATGTAGATCAAATATACTACTGGTAATAATAGCAATAGGCAACATTCTTTGAATTTCACTATGTTATACACTGCTTTTACAAGTTTTGTGTAAATCATCTTATTTAATACTTTCAACAACCTTATAAAATATGTAATATTTTCTGCTCACTATAAAGTTAAATACATAGAAACCCAGAAACGGTAGATACTCTTTACCAAGGCAAGACATTTGGAATTCAAAACATGAACTTGGAGCTCAAATACTCAACTACTAGATCACAATGCTAAACACATATTATTTTCTCTGAATTACTAAGGTAATATAGGAAAATGGAAAGAAAACTTGTTGAGTTGATTTGGAATTCTATTTTATCCTTTCTTTTTTAGGGTATGGGGTGTGTTTTCCTATTTTTTTACTTTTCCTATTTTTCTGTGTCAATATGAAATTGAAGATAGTGATTGAGTTAATGTGCTTTAAGTCTATTGTAACTAAATCAAAATTTACACAGAGTCTAAGGTGTCCCTGATCTGATACTGTCCTGAACAAAACCAGCAATAAAATGAATGAGTAAATAAATAAGTTTTTAACATGATCTCAAAAATTTACTGTTATTGTCTTCTCATAATGCTGGCATAATATAAGATGTCTGATATAATTTGAGGTACTCTACAATTGGTGGAGTTACATAGAAAAATGAAAAATAAATTGTATAGTTGACATCAGCATAATTTCTTGCTCACAGAAAAGATCTGGACAAACTTTTCCTGAATTTTCTTGGTCTTAACTCCATAAATAATGGGGTTGAGAGTGGGTGGTGCCACCACATAAAGATTGGCAAGGAGGATATGTACATGGAGTGGTATATGATGGCCCCCAAATCGGTGAGCAAAAAATGAAAAAAAGGCTGGAGTATAGAACAGTATGATAACCCAGACATGGGAGCCACAAGTACCCAGAGCCTTGAGTCGGGCATCTTGGGAAGGAATTCTAAACACAGTACAGAGTATAAGAGCATAGGAAATGATGATAAGCACCACATCCAGGCATGTAGAAAATAGTGCCACAATCACCCCATAGTAGATGTTGACTTTGATGCTATCACAGGCAAGCCTGGCAATGCCCATATGTTCACAGTATGAGTGATGAATAATATTCCTCCCACAGTAAGTAAGCCGATAAACCAGAAAAACCAAGGGGAAGCATATGAAGAAACTCCTAATTACAGATGCAATACCCATTTTTCCAATGACTGAGGGGGTTAGAATAGTAGTATATCTTAGTGGATAACAGATGGCTACATAACGGTCGAATGCCATGGCCAGCAATATGGCAGACTCTGCCACAAAGATGAAATGTAGAAAAAACATCTGGGACACACAACAACCAAAAGAAATACCCCCATCTTGGAACCAGAAGATTGCTAACATCTTTGGTGTGGTGACTGTGGAGAGAAAGATATCTGCCAGGGTCAAGAAAAGGTACATGGGTCCATGGACAAGAAAAGGTACATGGGTCCATGAAGACTGCGTTCAGTAAATATCAGGAATAATAAGAGGGTGTTGCCTATGACAGCAACTATGTACATGGAACAGATGGGAATGGAAATCCATATGTGTGCATCTTCTAGTCCTGGGATACCAATCATGGTGTACCAAATATCTCTAAGGTTGGTGTGGTTTGAAGAGATTGCCATATTTTACTCTGCCTGCTGATACTGGACACTAGAATTGAAAAAGAGAAAGAGAGTGAAAAACCAGAATTATTTTATCAGGTTTGGTTATGAATCTTGGCATTGGAATAAGTATTGTTTTAAAAAAGAATCAATAATCAGTAATGATTCAAGGATGATCATTCAAGGATGATTCAGATAGGCTTCACTGATGTGAAAGTTACCATGACTGTATAGAGCTGATGCTATGGAAATGCTAATGGTTATAACTATGATAATAAAAAAATTATGGGTTTATAATTTGGTCTAGGCACTATGGTTGATACATTATACTTATTGACTTAGCATCATGCATGAGATCTCTTAAATACTCTTGCACATCATGGTTTTCCTTCTCATTTGACTGGTCTTTTCCAATGATAATTCTCAGTTTCTTTCTGGTTATTAATCACACACTCCAGAAATAAAGTGTTCAGAATACTAGTGTGGCATTTGGAGAGTTCAACCACTAAGTCAGTAACAACGATTATTTCTGTAATTCAATATAAAATCTTTCAATACCAAGTGAAAATAACTTGGAGAGAAAGAGAAAGATATATCGAGATAGCCCTTGCTTTGCATACTGCTGTATTAACTTAACATGGTTCATTTTGGAATCATTTTCTCTCTTTCCATAGGCCTAGTATGAATATGTTTCATTTAAAACAATACTGTGCAAAGCAAGAGCTCCTGTAACATCATTCTAACTTAGCAGATAGTATCCTTTTACACACATTACATCCTCCCTTCATTCTCTCTTGTCTACACTGCTTTTTTTCTCCTATTTGTTCCTTCCAGCTTGTGTTCAAATATGTGTCTTTTCCTTCTCCCCCTTTTTTTCTTTTCTGCTCAAACTTGAATTTTTACTGGAGAAAAGACAAAAGCAACTCATAGGTAAGGAAATAACAATAACAAAAAATGAGTTGCAAACTCATGCAAGAGTTATAAGTTAATATTTCTTTAAGTTCATTCTGTGACTAATACTATGCTAAAGAAATAATTGAATATAAACTACACATCCTTTATTTCAAGGATCTCTTGCCCTTGTGAGGATCATGGGACATAGACAAAAGTAACCTTCAAAGCAGATCAGGATAAGAATGATGGGAGACATGAAGTCACATGTATATAACACAGAAGAGAAATTACCTTTAACTAGAGGGTGAGGCAAAGATTCACTGAAGTGTTGTCATTAGATCTGTTTATCAGAAAACCTTTAGGCTTCCGAGAGACTACCATTAGAAAAAAGAACCAAGACAAATAAAAACCTCAATTGAGGAATGTCTTAAGTCATTGTAAAAATCAACTCAGGTAGCTTAGACACATGAGAAATATGACTGTACAGGTAGATTGTGCATTAAAGATTCATAGTTTTAAAAGGCAAGCTAACAGCTTTGGGTTTAGTTCTCTATACTAAGAATTGATTTCTTATTCAACAATATTTCCTGAATATCCAATATTTTACCATAGTTTTAAGGAGAACATAATGGGATCACAATTTAAGATTTACCTTTCAGAGAAGTTTTTGCTGATGGGCAATATGCTTATTTTTTATTCTCTACTTCCCGGTAGCACACCAGTATAATTCCTAGTAGCAAGTTTTGTATATTTTTCACCACTCTGTCTGAAATTCCATGATAGCTATGAGTATATCTCCAAAATCTAATATATTTTTTGAGTAAATATGGTTTAAAAGGCAAAAAGGTGGATTGAAGAGATGAAGGATAACTACCTCAGTTAATGTAGGAAGCTTTTGCAACAAATCAAGCAGAACTAAGAATTTGGTTTTAAGAGTGATAAAAGGGGATAGAGAAGAAATATGTTTAAAAAAAAAACAAATAGAATGGAGAATTCCAAGTGATAGGTTATATGAGGTAAAAATGAAAGGCAATATAACATTTGAGACCTACTGTCTGGGAAAATGTGATGCCACTAACCAACATAAGGTATAAAGTAGGAGATGCAAGACTTAGAGAAAGTTAAAGCAATTGTTTTGAAACTATTAATATATGATGTGTCTATGGAACCACAAAGGAAATAAATCTGGCAGACTATCAAACCTGCATAGTGCACTGGAAGAGAACTGGACTAGGCATGAGGCTCTATCTGAGCTGATGCCTCAGCTAACCCATGAACCAACTGGGACCTTGGGAGAGGCATTTCACCCTTCCAAATTCTTTGCCCATATAATTTGGAACAACTAGCTCATAGCTACTTCTGGGTACAAAAGACTAAAATCCAATCATGGAGCTAGAGCTTAAAAATACATACATACCTATTAGGCTGTATGCTTCAGTTTATACAACTGTAAATCATTCTATTAAATTTAAAAAAGAAATACTTAAGAAGAGAAGAGTTAGATATAAAATCTCTTCCCTAGCTGCATGTCCAGCATGTAGTCCATTTGATCACAGTGACAGCCTTCAATCACCTGGGCTTTTAACCCAAAAAACATGTTGTACTCCCCACATTATTTATACTGTTTAACTAATGTTTGAGTATTTACCATGCGTTATATCTTGTGTTAACTACTTTCTATAATTTAATGTTCACAAAATGCCATTTAATTATAATAAAAACCCAACAGAATGGCTACTAGAATGATTTCTACTTCACACTTTAGGAAACAATGACATAACTAGTTTGAATAATTTGTCCAAGCTAGTATCTAGCAAAGCAAACATTCAAACTCAACTTATTTTGCTTAAAAAACCCCATGCTTTTAATACACTGTTTCATTTGCCACTAATGAGCACTCCCTTCTTCAAACTTTCCTCTCCTTCATTTGTCTTGATCCCATCATATTTTTGCTAACAATTTTCACAATTCTGAGTCTTTTTCCAATGTTATTCTTTCTTATTCTTTCCAGTCGTGGTGGTGATGATGATGATGATGATGATGATGATTCATTATCACTCCCCAATGGTTGTGTTGAGAGTAGGATGTGAAATAAAAATATTAGATATTCACTGGTGTCTAGTGAAAAATATTAGACTTTCATTAGTGGCTAGTACAATTTCAAAGAATTGGTGAGGGTAAAGTCTGACAACTGATTGCAAGCTATTGGGTGTGTGAGAGCTGAAACAGCAGTGGTGAACTACTCTTGAGAAGACTGGCACTGAAGGAAAGGAAAACAGTAACTGAAGGATCAAAAGGTACTGGAAAGTGTTCTTTTGAACAACAGATGAACATGTCCATTTATGTCAGAGGAATTTGGTAGTGAAGAAGAATTTGAAGAAAGAAAGTGAGCAAATTTTGGGATCAAGACCCCCTGATGACAAAAGATAATTCAACCAGGTTATTATATGGATGTTCTGCTTCTTCCTTTGAAGCCAAAAGTAGTCAGAAAAGTATTAAGGGATAGATGAAAGATTTTCACAAGACTCACATTCAATCCAGATATTTATAATAAAATAAAAGATAATGATTATTACAGCTATTGCCAAGCTCATGTGGGGAAAAGAAGAAATCTGGAAGAGCTGCTATTGAAAGAAAGTTGTGTAGAGCAGAAAATAAGAAGGAATAGACAATTGCCCAACAGTAGTGAAGGCTATTAAGGTAAGAAGAAAGAAAGATTTTATAGGAGAGCTAAGGGTATCCTAGCAGAAAGAGAGGTTACACATGGCCAGAGGGGCAATTGACTTTTCACCAGAAAAGTTCAACTTTCCAGGATCAAGCATAGTCAGACAGAGAGAAGGGATCTAATCACAGGGAGAGAATCAATGTCCAGCATTTGAAGGAAATGTTGGGTGGAAAGATAAATGGCTTATAAAGTCTGATGAGATCCCATGGATCCCCAAAAGAAAGATCCGGTTTGGTCAGAGACAGAATCGTTGCCTGCTTCAGCAAATGCTAGTCAGATAAGAGATTCTGTTCTTGGTCTTTCTAACTTCTTACTTCTTGGAATCCAGGGAAGCAGTGATCTTCCCCATTCATCTCTTTTTCTCTTTTGCCCACTCTACTCACTTTCCTTTCAGAAGTACTGAGGATACCACATTTTAAATGCACATGTTATGATGAGCACTGGGTGTAATATACAACTAATGAAACGTTGAACACTACATCAAAAACTAATGATGTACTACTATATGTTAGCTAAATGAATATATTAAATGAAACTAAATCCCATAAAGCCACAGAAATGAGCTGATTTTGAAAACCAGCTTAGATATCAACTCAACGACAGTTCCTGATAAGCAGAGGTGGCATAACCCTTATAGTCTGTGGTCAAGGCTCCCTTTCTCCCAGTCAGTCATTTAATTCTGTTCTAGGAATCATCCAGAACCCTAATATATTCTAATATAATTCACATCATTTCCCTTTCTCTCTAGCACTGCTTACCTCACTCAAAGCAACATTCTGCTGTAGCTGTGGGAACATACACAAAAACTATGGCAGGAGAGGCCGCTAACAATGAGCCATCTGATCTGAAAAACCTGTTACCCTCTTATCAGAAATAGCCATAACTTTGTCAGATACATGCAGTCCAATAGAGCTCATAGATTTATTTATTAAGAAGTAAGTTTCACTTAAATGCTCTCCTTTTTCTTCCTCTTTCTTCCTAACCATTTATATCTTTCTCATACCCTTAATCTATGCATTATGTTGTATTTTCTCATTTCCTTTTTATTTCCCACTTTAATTCTTCCCTGCCCCAAATATATAGATAAGCCTCTCCTCCTAAATAAAAATAGTAAGTAAAAACTTTCATAAACTGGCCTCCATACCCACAACAGCTCTTGTGTCTCAACTCCCTTTCTGCTTTAGATGAAATGAGGTGAACCTCTTCTGCACTAAATTATTCCAAAGACTTTTAACCAGCAAGTTGAAAGTAAATAAAGAAAACCAAACAGACAGAAGCCTTTTGGAGAAGAACCTAAAATCATCATCACCATCATCATCATTATCATCATCTCAGGAATCTCTCTTCTAAGAAATCTTATGTGACTGACTATAGTCGGGGCAACAAAGCCCCAGACACTTTTCTTCTGCTGAGCCCATTTTTTAATTAACCCAACTTTCACATTCTGAACTAATTCTTCCTTGCAGAGATCAGTTGTGTCAAGAGCCATATACCATATTTCAATTAATGCTTCATTAGCTTGAAAGAGCATGGTCTGTCATTGTCAATGTCAGTCATTGGACATGCCTCCACCACTCCCATGGATCTGCTTAAGCCATAACCCTGAGAAGGTACTATACAGAGGCATATATAGCAGGATAAAAATAAAAAACCAAAAAAAAAAAACAAAAAACCACCTCACAAATCCTTTCCTCTGTACCAGGAGTATGCCTAATCTGAAACCTGAGATTCACAGGACACCTTCAGAACATAGTAGCCACTTACTGCCCAGTATGAAATACCAGGGGCTTATTAATAAATTCCTTTGTTCAGCAACTGAACCAAGGCCCTGAAAGATAGGCTGGATGTTCTTGGTTGAGGTCTCAACATTGGCTCTGAGGCTGGTTTTATAGCTTTCTCTATCCCAGGAGGCCTAAAACCCAGGAGAAATGGGGAATCTAATGAAGTGTCTATGGTCTTCTGAGCCCTTGATCTTTTTAGTAAGGTCAAGAAAGAACCAATGATGGAGTAAGTAGGTAGGTTTATAGGAAGAGGGAATTAATGGCAGCCTTATCAACAACAATGATCAATACTGAGAGTGCTCTTAAAGATATGAACAAATCACAGAAATATGGGATGTTGTTAAGGTTTCCACTTATTCAATGTATGAGGTTTTGGGAGAGTGTGATTTCAGAGAAAAGGGACTACTTTTTAGTGTCAAGGAAATATGAACCTTAGAATCTACTACCTCCTGAAAAATAGCATAACATCCATGGGGAGAGATAGAGACATTTATCATGAAATATTTTGTCCTGTACTAAATCTGTGTCAAACACACGTATATAAAGTTATATAAAATGCTCAAACCCAGCTCACTGTCTAGTAGAAAAAGGGAGATATACATGTGGGGAAAATGTCCTTTAAGACCAACCACTATTGCCATAAAACTTACCAAGTTTAAAACATATTTCAGATGTAACAATTGTTTTAAAATCACAAAGTTTCCTGGTATTTTACCGTTGGCTGAATGAGAATATTAAAGTCCAGAAGTCCAGTCATTTGGTTTACCTGCACATATAGTAAGAAATCAAGCTGAAAATCAAATGCAGATTCTCTTTTGCCAAATCTCATGCTCTTCTTAGCAACCCCTTGTTATTAATAAAACTTTAGAGTAATCAAGTAAAAGAAGAGATGCTTCTTCATCATAATTAAAACCATCCATTAGAAGCTAGAAAGTGCTCCATGTAATTTATTTTTTGTATGTGAAATATTATGCAATAGTATATGACTGTATGGATTATACTTATACTATAGGGCAAGGATCCAACACCACATTATGGGCCCATCTAATCCAGAATTGTAAGATTACAAAGAAGGACCCTATGTTTAGGATTTTTTTAAAAAGATTTTATTTATTTGTTTGAGAGAGAGAGAGAGAGAAAGCACGAACAGGGGGAGAGGAAGAGGGTCAAGTGGACTCCTTGCTGAGTGGGGAGCCTGATGCAGGGCTCAATCCCAAGACAGAAAGACCCCATGTGTAAAGGAGGATAAATCAATGTGGAAACTGATCTATCTGTATACCTGTATAGATATATGACACTGTAGAGCATAATCATACAAAGACTGTCTCTACCCTGTACAATAACTCTACCTCTATCCTTTCTGATGTTCTCATGCAGTTTTTCAGGAATCAGTATACTCCAGCAGCACAGTGGATGCGTAAGTTCCCTGGACTGTATACTTCTTCCGTATAGTAAGGCCAGGTACACAGGTACAATATGCTTAGTTCATGCCCTGCAGAAATGAGATAAGGGTGTTGAAAAACCATATTAAGGTCTGATTAGGGATAAAGAAAGCTCTGAATCTCTAATGCCTTACATTCTTGACAAATACAGTTTTCCTCCTATTTAAAAATGAAAACATTCCTATGAAAACTTTTGGAAGCCAAGATGGTGTAAAGTGAAAAAGCAATTAATTTTATATGAAAAAAATGTTAGCATTTCCAGATCCAAAACAATGCCTCTTAAGCTTTTCTGATTCCTTAGGACACATCTTGTTAAAGGATGCGTAAAATAAATGGAGATAAAGAACAGATGCTCACAGACATGGTTCAGAGCCATGAGGGCTTGATATTGAGATTCTGAGTGTGGCTCCTGGGGAAGGATTGTGGTTCCTGGGGAGAAGCCTGGTGGGGCACAACTCTGGCTGCTCAGGGTCTGAGCTGCCTCTGTAAGGGCTTGGCTCCCTGCAACTCAAACATGGAATTCATATTTTGCCTTTTCTCCTAACAGTGAGTGAAAACTGTCTTAGGATTTCTTTTGTTTAGCAAAAACAGGTACTAATAGAGGCCTTTCATAAATGCAAAGAACTGTTGAAACGTTTTAAACATTTGTTGCTCTTCACAAGTGTGGTGTCTTAATCCCCAGAAATATGGTGCCATGGTCTTCATAAAACTGTTACAAAATCAGATGTCTTGTATTATTTTCTTATTCTAGCCGCCCACCTAATCTCACCCTTCTTAAAATTTTTTCTATCAATGACTAAGTATTATTTGTCTTTCAACATTATTGGTCCCAATAGTCAGGAATCTTTTCCTTAAAATTATTTCTAAGGCATTTTCCTCTTTGCTGTGTTTCTTACGTGGAGGGAATTCTGTTCTAAGATCAGTTCCTTTACCCTCTTCACCATACTTTGTCCTTGAGGGATTTTCTTGCCTTCTAATGCAATTTCAACCCTTTACAAGCTATTATTTCTGTGTTAATGGTGGGTAAATTTAATTCTAGCAGTGATATCTCTTATAGGATTAAGTCTTATATATCTCTCAGTCTGTAATAGTCTATGATAATCATAAGTCACCTCAGCTCAGCATGCTACTCCGTCTACTCTGAGTCTGCTCTTCCTTTATGGACTCCTTTACTGTCCACACACAATGTGTATGTATATGTATACACCTCTGCACACACTCATATTTACTCAAAATAATTCTTACTGCTTATTTCTTTGATACATTATTCTCATTCTGAATGTGTTTGACATCTGATGACTTTTATAGCTATACTCCAACCAAAATCTTTCCTAAGCTAAATACAGTTACCAAATATACTTATCCATTTATCTTCTTATATATACTTCAAACTTTATATTAGTTATTGTTGACATTTAATTTTTTATATGTGCAATAGAGTTATAACAACTGTTTAATGCCCTTGTCTGCTATTTCAAAAGAATTTATGTCAGTTCTGGGTCAATTTCTATTGAATTGATTTTTTTTTCTCTTTCTTGTGAGTCATATTTTCATGCTTTTTTGTATGCATGTTTTGATTGAGTGTCATATATTGTGAATTTTATTTGTTGGGTGTAAGAGTAGAATTTATAATTACTAAAAAATTATATAAAATTTATGTTCCTAAAAGTTATTTATATACCTATAAATATTCTTAAGCTTTGTTCTGCTATGACTTTTAAATTATCTGAAAATAGTTTGATCCTTAAATTCTTGTGCTTAAGATTTATGAGGCATGACAAGACAGTATATAACCTAGAATTAATTATCTACTCCCCACTAATGGAACATTATTTTTCTAAATGACCTGTCCAGTGCCCTGTGGAATATTAGTCCTTCCAGTGTGGTTGGGGACAGGCACTTACTTAGGCCATGTGTGAGCATTAAACTTATTTCATTTTTCTTTTAGAGGGTTGTTTCTATGGTCTCAGGTAGCTTTTTTACACGCATCAATTAGTACTCTGAAAAATATTTGAGGGGACCCTGCAGATCTTCAAGGCTCTGTCTTTGTGTAGTTTTCTCTTCTTTCTGATTACTCTGTCTTATGAACTCTAAAAAAATTTTGTCTCTTGGATTCTCAGCAACAGTTCCTCAACTCAGGAAATTCACAGGCTCTGTTTGGTTTTCTTCCTGGAAACTCTTTCAAATCAGTGAGCTGAAGATTTATTATATATTGTAGGATTTATTTTGTATGTTTCCCTGACTCTCCAGGATTATAGTACTTTGTTGCCAGAGATTCATTGTCTTAAAAACTATTGCTTCATATCCTTTGCCTAATTATTTTGGTTGTTTGAGATTGGAAGATGATTCAGTCCCTCTTACTCCATTCTGGCCCCAAATGGAAGCCCTCATCGTTGATTATTCTTCATTGATCAAGGATATATTGAATGCCTCTACACACTGGATACCATTCTAGGCATTGTGAATGAAGTAGGAAATAAAGTCTATAACTTTGAAAGGAGAGGAAAATGTTACAACCATAGAAAAGACATAATGAACCTTAAGAGAAAATGACATACAACTAATAGCCTTACAGGAAGAAAAGGGGGGAAGACCCAAAACTTTTAATAATACTATACTAACTCATACTAACATAAGTGATCAAAACAAAACAAACAAACAAAAAGCAAAAACAAAAACAAAGAACACTGTAGCATTACAATGTCAAGAAAGAATATAATCATGGACATTTACAATAATGATATTTAAAGAGTGTCCAACCCTCAACTTCCCCCCAAAATAGTGAAAATTTATGGTTCAAATGATTCACTTCAAAAAATGATCCAAACTAAGTCTAGATACAAAAGGTCATTTATTAGGAAAAATCACTTCTTAAAAAAGAGCTTATCACATGTTTGTGGTGAATAGCAGAGATAAAACTGGTTTCATGCTGGAATGTGTGCTTAATTACAGGGACTCTGGAGCATTGAGAAAAGCAGGCATGGCACATCATTGCTTCCAAGCATTTGTTTATTGTTACATTTCATGTGTAGCACATTGAAATGACTATCTTTTGAGGATATTTTGATTATCTCCCTCTGGCACCTTATACTTAAGATCTTCTACTTGTGGCATTAAATAACTCCAGTATTTGGCAAATACATGTATCAGAGTCTTCTAACATCTTCTGAAAACCCATGCATTCTCTGTGCCAAGAAAGGCGAGTCTCAGAGGAGAATTGTACTGCTTAGCTCACATTCCCAGTCCATGCGGAGGTGTAGGCTGCATGGTGAGGAGTTTGTACCACACATAAAAAGAACTGTTGAATGTATGTTCTTTAAAATAAAAGAGAAGAGGGACACCTGGCTGGCTCAGTCAAGGAACATGAGACTCTTGATATCTGGGTCATGAGTTTGAGCCCCATGTGGCATATAAAGATAATTTAAATAAATAAAACTTAAAAAAAGAGAAGAACAAAGGTGAGGAACCAGCTTTAGGAGTTGCTTCATCAAAGTTTTCCATAGATTCAAAATGAAAGTCATGGAAGCTCAGTGCCTTTAGAAAGGAAATCAAAAGGAAAGGTTGGGAAAAGATGAGAGTACAGTCACCTAATTGAGGATTGAGGAGCCAAGAAGTGTGTTATCAAGTTCAAGGTTAACAAATGGGGATTCATAGTACATAAGTGAGAGACCAATGTTTGGTTTTGGGCTCTGGGGAAGGCCAGAGAAATAATACATCTTAAAGGATTTTTTAGGAGGTTGGAGGTGGGGCATATATAATTGGTAGTTAAATGTCATTTGGCTCTCTAGGAATAGCCTGCAGGATATCTTTCTGGCTAGAATGGGCAATCTACCACAGTTGAATGGAACTCTAGCACAAGGATAACCAGAAGTTGAGCAGGTTGATAAATACCAGAGTGAATATTCTCCATCTGATTGTCACCTGTCTTGCTACTCTTCAGTTCTAAATGAGACTTTATGAGGAGTATGACCCCCAAAACATTTTGTACATCAGAATTTAAAAGGGAGCCTGAATTTCTGGTGAGTTTTAAATCTTCATTAGGGATTAACACATTTATGTTACAGTAAGAATCTTTATGTTACAGTAAGAATCTTTTAGAAAAAATCTAACACATTTATGTTACAGTAAGTAATTTATTTGTTTAAACAAAATGTACTATGAGGCTTCTATGTCTAAAAAGGATTGGGCTTTCCTTACTCCTATATGCAAAGGGTGCAATCCTAACCTTAAAGGTGTTTAAAATCAGATTCTGTAAGGAAAACTCAGTTGGAAGACAATATAAAAACATATGCTATAAATGCCAGCCACTGGGAGAAAAATACATTCTCTACGAGTGTAATGGCTTGAGGAATTCTTATAACATAAAATAGTCATGAGAAAATTTTATAGGGGCATGCGCGTGCCTCACTGGGTTAAGCATCTGTTTTTGGCTCAGGTCACAATCCCAGGGTCCTGGGATCCCAGGGTCCCATGCTCAGCAGAGCCTGCTTCTCCCTCTGCTCCCCTCCACCCCGTCATGCTTGTGTACTCTCTTTCTCTTAAATAAATAAGTAAATAAATAAGTAAATAAAATATTTTTTAAAAAGAGAAGAAGATTGTATATAATGTTGGATATGACTGACTTTTAATCAATGAATTTAATTACCATCAGTGGAGGTAAAGCATGATCAGATTTAAGATCCTATCAGAAAGTGTACAGATATTTTGATGTTGAAATGAGTGAGTCATATGTGGTAGAATTAATCCACTAACATGAATAGAGTGGAGAGTGACTAGAAAAAAAATTAGTTGAAATAAAAGACATTCTCATGGAACAGGGTTAGAAATAAGGGCACTAGAAGTATTAAAACTGAAACAGCTAACAATAGGAGTGAGTATATACTTGAGTTTTACATTGGTGGTGCAGTCATGTTGATGGTGGCATGGATGCTTGTGCTGGTAATGCTAGAGGCTCAGTGCCAAAATCAGAAGGGAAAAATGTGCATAAAGGAGAGGGGAGTGAATTCCAAGATATTCTGCAGCATAAAGCAAAGGGAGGAAAGACAGTTAATACATGTGTATATGAACCTGTAGTGTATGTACTTATGTATTTTTAAGTGAGGTCCATCGTGTGTTGTGTTAAGTCAGAACTTTATGTCCCAGGCCTTGGTTTGGTGCAATGCAATGTGTAGAGTTACTGTGAGTGTGTGGTATGTTTAGATGTCCTTTCTATTATGAACTATGAGTTTTCCTCTCCTCCTCTTCCACCTCTTTCTCCTTCTCTTTCTTGACTCATATCAAAGAAGATTCAGATATTTCATATGTACAGATGAAAATATATATATAAAGCTTAGTATTATAATCCCTAAAGAAGTCTGTCTTCGTATTAGGGTCTCTCCTTATGAGGGATTGACTCACTCCTTCAGCTAAAAAGACATGCTTTAGGAATGCTTTTTGCAAGGCATTCTATGAAAGAATGTAGTAGGGTATAGTAGACATTCACCGTGAAGAATATGAGAATAAGGGACTGAACAAATACAGGTCTATACATCAACACATGGAAATGTATGTATTGTGATTCATTTGATATCCGCTTTTCAAAAATATGTTTTCTTCTTTAAAAAAATAACTTTGTTTATGTTGCCATGTTTTTTAAACAGCACAGTACCAATTTTGGCTGAGGGAAAAGAAAGACTGGTCTCTTATCCCAATCCTTCCTGTCTCTAGCTTTCTTCCTGAAAAGGAATCCTTCATTAATCTCTGTTTAGTTTCTCTTCTGCTGTTTTAATTTTGGCCACACTTTTAAATATTATGATTTTACAAAATACATTGTGTTTTGATTTTATGCTCTTTCAGAGAGAGATAGAGTTTACTTTAGTTATATTACTTATCCACTTCTCCAATCTCACTTATCCGAATGCAGTTACATCACTATTTTGTTTCTCTTTGCAATCTTAAACAAGACATTTAAATCAAAGTGTATTCAACCAATCATTTATAATCTCTTCCTGCCCTTCTTTGTAAGATAAAGACATAAGTGTAAAGACCATTTCCTCCAATTATGTTATTTTTGCTTGTTTGAGTATAATTGACACAGTGTTAAGTTTCAGCTATACAACATAGTGATTTGACAAGTCTGCTAAGCTGTGCTCACCACAAGTGTAGTTGCCATCTGTCACCATGTACTACTATGATACCATTGACTATATTCCCTATGACTTTTATTCCCATGACTTGCTCATTGCATAACTGGAAACCTGTATCTCCCACTCCCCTTCACCCATTTTTCCCATCCCCCCACTCCCTCTGCCATTAGTTTGTTCTCTGTATTTATAGGTCTGATTCTGCTTTTTGTTGGTTTATTATTTTTTTTGTAAGTTCCACATCAATTATGCTATTTTTAATATATTTCCTAAAGTATTGGTATCTATTGCCAGATTAATTATGTCTATGTTTTCAGGTAGACATATTTCAAATTTTATTCAGGAAATCATTTTCTTTTTTTTTTAAAGATTTTTATTTATTTATTTGACAGACAGAGATCACAAGTAGGCAGAGAGGCAGGCAGAGAGAGAGAGAGAGGAGGAAGCAGGCTACCCGCTGAGCAGAGAGCCCACTGTGGGGCTTGATCCCAGGACCCTGGGATCATGACCCGAGCTGAAGGCAGAGGCTTCAACCCACTGAGCCACCCAGGCGCCCCTATTCAGGAAATTGTTTAAAAAAGAAATTATTTGTTAATGTTTGAACTATTCTAGTACTAGCTAAGACATAATGAGAGTATCCACTTTAATGATTTTATCACTCATATTTTGAAAAATCAACATATAATTTAAAAAATCAACATAGAAATTAATTGTAAAAGTAAATGATGTCACATGAAGTTTTTTTTTTTTAAAGAATGTATTTATTTACTTGACAGACAGAGAGTGCAAGTAGGCAGAGAGGCAGACAGAGAGAGAGAGAAGAGGAAGCAGGCTCCGTGTGGAGCAGAGAGCCCGATGTGGGGCTCGATCCCAGGATCCTGGGATCATGACCTGAACCAAAGGCAGAGGCCTTAACCCACTGAGCCACCCAGGCGCCCCCACATGAAGTTTTTTTTAAGATGATTTGCAGTTTATGTGTGTTATTGAAATATTCCATGCTTTATTTCTACAGGTAAAACTGACAGGAAAAAATGGCCATGTTTGTGTAGGAGTTTCTTTTGGAGTTTCAGCGTAAGTAATTGAAAATAAAAGTAGATGCAAACAACTAAATAAATTAAAAAATAGACTTCTGAGAATAAAATTTTTCTAAGCATTGAGATAAAAAAGAAAATCATGCACTTAATTTTTCATTGTCACTTGATCAATGATTGGAGTGTTCTAGGCCAAAAGAATGCTAGTAGCTCTTCCTTTTTAATACTAGGCATCCATTGTCCTCACTCCAGATAGTTATTCAGATAAACTGGGAAACGTTTCAAGGATTAATTCTTTGATATCTAAGGATGCCTAGGATTAGTGCTGTCCCAGAGAAGTTAGGTGCGCTATGTCCTCCTACTTAAAATCTATGTTTTTCTCCCAGTAGAAACACGTAGAACCTGATATGGGCTGTATCCCAAGAAATATCCTTATGGAACTTGTAAATGGTAGCTGGTTCCAGCCACCCACTCTTCTTCTAACAGGCATTCCTGGACTGGAGGCTGTGCAAATATGGATCTCTATCCCACTGTGTGTCATGTATCTAACGGCCCTCCTGGGGAACTGTATCATCCTCTTTGTTATCAAAACCACCTCCAGCCTTCATGAGCCTCAGTATATCTTCCTATCTATGCTGGCAATCACAGATGTAGGTCTGTCTTTATCAACTCTACCTACAGTACTCAGGGTCTTCCTCCTGAATCGCAGAGAAATTGAGTTCCATTCTTGTCTAACACAGATGTTCTTCATTCATACTTTCTCCTCCATGGAGTCAGCCATCCTGTTGGCCATGGCCTTTGACCGATTTGTGGCTATTCGCAACCCACTGCACTACACTGTGCTCTTAACCTCTCCTCGGATTATTGGGATGGGAATTGCAGCCATGGTTAGGGGTGTGATGTTGATGATACCCTTGCCAATCCTGCTCAAAAAATTGTCTTTCTGCAAAGATGTTATTCTATCACATTGTTACTGCTACCATCCTGATGTTATGAAGCTGGCCTGTGGCCCCATCAGAATCAACATCATCTACGGGTTGTCCCTTGTCCTCAGCTCCTTTGGAGTTGACTCCGTGCTCATTGTCATTTCATACATACTTATTTTGAAAACAGTGCTGGGTATTGCCTCAGAAGATGGTCAGCTCAAGGCACTTAATACTTGTGTGTCCCACATTTTCACTGTGTGTATCTTTTATGTGCCACTCATTGTTCTGGCTCTAATTCACAGATTTGGTACATTTACATCTCCTGTTCTCCATGTCACCATGGCCAATCTCTTCCTCTTTTTGACCCCTGTCCTTAATCCTTTGGTTTATAGCCTAAAAACCAAACAGATAAGGTCTGTAATACACAGGGTATTCAAGGGCAGGGGAAACTTGCTGTAGTCAAGGGCGGCTTAGTGAAAATGATACCCTGACTCTCTCTTCCTCTTTCATCTGTCTGTTTTCCAAGAACGGTTTTGTGAGAGTAGAGGTATTTTCTTCTTGTCTGACAAAAAGATGGTAGTATTTGAGTTATTGTCTTGAGCCAATTTATTATTTACTACTGTTTTGATCTAATTTATAATCCATTAATGTGTTGCATGAAAGATCTTACTGAAATAATTTTATGTCTCTTTGCTATTTAAATGTTTAAGTTTAAATAATTAAGTGATTTACAATTAAATGTAAGATAAAGACCAAGTTATTACATATTTTAGAATGGAATACTATGCAGCCATCAAAAGAAATGAAATTTTGCCATTTGCAACAACATGGATGGAACTAGAGGTTATTATGCTGATCAAAATAAGTCAGTCAGAGAAAGACATTTATTTATATGATCTATTTATTTATATATATACATTTATTTATTTACATATATACATTTATTTAAATGATCTATGATTTAAAGACAATTATCATATGATCTCCCTGATATCAGGAAATTGAGAGGCAAAGTGGGGGGTTCAGGAGGTAGGGAAGGAAAAAAATGAAGCAAGATGCGATTGGGAGGGAGATAAACCATATGAGACTCTTAATCTCACAAAACAAACTGAGGGTTGCCAGGGGGAGGGGGGTATGGAAAGGGTATGTGCTATAGTGAGTGCTGTGAAGTGTGTAAGCCTGATGATTCACAGATCTGTATCCCTGGGGCAAATAATACATTATATGTTAATAAAAAAATTTTTTTAAAGGGAGATGTCTTAATTGTTTTCTCATTCCTTCATTCACTGGGCTACCAACTCCATAGTGGTGGGTATTTTTCTTTCTTTTATTCATAAATGGATTCTTAGTGTCTGCATATGAGCCCATGGAAATAAATATGTATCACCTGAATTTAGCAAATTCCTTTATTTCTACCAAAATGTTTATTTAGACTTCATACCTATACTTTGCTTGTCTCAAATATGTGATAGTGTTTTCACATTATGAATATGATTCAGACTGACACTGTGAAAGAAGATGCTAGAAAAACAGGTTTTTGACTAAAAATAATAAATTCTAATTCTTTGTCCTTATATTCTTCTAATCATTCACACACACACATACACACACACACACACACACACTCAGACACAACACTAAATTGTCAACTGAGAAAAGATGTAGAACTTGAATGAAAGGAGAGCATTTATTTGGGGCTTTAGAATTGTAATTGTGATTTGGGCAACCCAAACTGTGTCTCCCTGGGAAACAAAAGTCAAAGGTTTTTTTAAGACAAAGGGAATGCCTACTATACATTGTTAACAAGGAATTTTGATTGTTTTTGGAGGCAGAAAACTGATTTCTGCTAACAACTGACCGTTAAGGCTATCACCAAGCAAAAGTCCATTACAATAGCAAGTTGTAGCACACCTTTCAGCTGAGTCCTTGGGGTATTCTGGTTTGGACCAGTTCAGAAGTTCATGGCCCAGCTCCTCAATGAACTCCTGCTTCTATTTTAAACTCCCTGATGTAAGTCACAGCATTGTGTTTCACTTCTCATAAAATCTTACTATGGATCTAGCTATTTCCATGCCCTGTTCACAGTAGGATTTTTTTGCTACAAATAACTCTGGACCAGGGCAATTGGAGGGACATTTTGCTGAGCTGGTTATTTTTGTTGTTCACTTTTCAATTCCTGACCTCATTTACTCAGAGATTCTGTAATCTCCTAAAACATCATAGACCTGGTCATTCCTCAAGGGAGGTGGAAGAGAAAGAGGCCTTTTACTGCCTTTTAGCTGTTTCACCTGGCAAAGTAAATGGGTCCTGTAGATACTGCTGTCTTTCCAAGGTTCCTTGGTCCCAAATGTGACTGAGGACTTTCCTGTACGGACAACTGAAAACAGTAAGTTATTACAGCTTGAGATGGCTGAATTTAAAGTAACCAAACCATTAAAATTGCCAACTCTCTTTTGTTTATCTGCTTTAGCCTTTACCATTCATTCCTTCCCAGAGCCTGAAGTAGAGACTCCCCATTATCCATTTTCTCTTTCTGAAACACTTTTTTTTTTCCCCTCCGATGGTTAAGTGCCAAACATGGCAAGAACTGAGTTGACTAATTTTCCTAAATTATCTAATTGTTAAATGTCACAGTTTATAATAGCACTATTTTTCCTCTCTTGTGAAAGTGTAACAGAATAAAACCTACTTTGTTTTGTTAGAATATTTGAAGAGAACATATGGGATGAGAGTTACCAGTAACTTTTCCTTATTACTCTTCACATCTGATCTGTGGAGTCTTTTAACAACCATTAAAACATCTCCCCATGTCAACCCAGGAGTAATTCAGGGAGACCATTGCTCCGTAGCCCTACACTGACTTGCAAAAAAAGTAAGATTCCATACCTGAACAGCTCCTTCCTCGTCAGACTTGTTCAGAGTGAGCATATGAAGCACCATGGAGTTTCTGAAGACACAGGTATACTTTATTATTATTTATTTATTTATTTGAGACAGAGAGAGAGGGAGAATGAATCTCAAGCAGACTCCAAGCTAAGTGCAGAGCCTGGTGGGGGGCTTGATCTCTGGGCCGTGAGATTATGACCTGAGTCAAAATCAAGGGTCAGCTGCTTAACTGATCGAACTATCCAGACATCCCAGAAAGCATAGGTATGTTGTGGAACCTGGGGACTGGATCCTGGCAGAAGAATCAAGTGGCTCTCGGAGACTTTGGAGGACTAGAGGTTTATTTAACACCGGTGGGCTCAGATGAGGTTATTCTCCAAAGGTCTGAGCCCCAAGCACAAGCAAGGAGGGGGATTTATACTAATCTACTTCCACATACTTGGTACTTTTGGCACTCGTGGGAAACGGGGTAGGAAAGGAGAACCCGGGAGGGCTTTGAGACGGGGACTGGAATTCCCTTGCTGGTTTGGTCAGCCATCTTAGAGTACAGTTTTTCCCTATCATTCCCCCATTTGATACCCCCTTTAAACACCTAGTTTAGAGGGCATCATTTTCATCTATTACCATGGCCGTGCAAGGCTAATATTTGGGCAGTGGCTTGCCTGGTGATAATATTTTCTATGAATTTAGCAATCCATCTTAAGCTTCCTAAGGCTGCCCAATAAACAATAACAATAAAAAGTTTCTGGGAGAAAGTCCAATCAGAAGGGGGAGCAATATAAAGTCCAACTACCAAAGTGTGGGTGTCGGTGTCATGTCGACAATAGCCAGGGACCACGGTGAACAAATGTCCATCAGTCAATGGGATCTCATTGAAGGTGGAGACGGAGCAGGTCTGTAGGATCTGGTTGGGCTTTCCACTGGTGTGATTCATGCAACTGGTGAGAGCCTTCTTTACTCTAGAGCAGTGGACCCATTCGGTGACACCTAAGACCCTGAGGGCAGTAGGGGTGGTTAGAACAACAGTGCGGGGTGCTGTCCAGCATGGTTTGAGGGGGTCCTTTCTAAAGCTTCTTGGGAGATGCACCTTCGAGTTTTTCCCAGGGCTTGGAGGTGTTGGGACACTTCTAAGTTTCCAATCTGTTTGAGGTCTCCTCTAAGCCTACTTACTATGGGGGGAGGGGTGGCCTGCCATAGAACCTTTGAGGTGAATTATAGCTGTGACAATCTTTTAAATCCAGTTGACTAGAATAAACAATATCAATGACCTCCAGCAGTTATTCTCTGTACAACAGTCAGGTCCAGACATAAGGGTAGCTGGATTTAAAGCCTGACAGGTTTTGGGTATTATTTCAGGTATATAGCCTGGTATTTAATAAGATGGCCTCCATCATCCATCGGCGGCCTTTCGTTTCTAAGACACTCTGGACCTGATGTGAAATCATTACAGTCAGAGCTTTGAGGCTTTTTTTTTTTTTTTTTTTTTTTTTTTTTAACCAGGAACACTGTTGTTTGCTTAGGAAGCCATTGTTTACAATTGTACCTCAATAGAGGTGGCTTCTAGGATAAATATAACTGAAAAATACCATTAAGCTCTTTGTTTGAGGTATTAACATTCTAATTACAAAGGGTCACTGGCAAGTAGGAGAAAACTTGTCTCAGGAGATAAGCCTATCCCCAACTGCATTATCCAACCAATCATAAAGAAAGTGGTATTATCCATTATCTCTACAAGTCCATAGTCAACCCAAGGAGTGGGGTATGCTCTGGCTTTTAGAGAATTATTTCATTATCCCAGCCACACAGAACTGGTCAAGGTGATAAGTTACACAACTGTTGGGGAATCAGTTCCATTTTCCAGCTGCTTAATCATGTGCCATGGGGTTCTGTTATTATTATCCCCACAGAATATTAAACAAGAAGATCATCTAAATGAGCTATTGTGTAACTTCTCTGAAGTTTACCTCAAGTTGTCTCTGTTAGGTAAACAACATTAAAAGGCAATCAAATCTTACTAAAACACAATTTTTCTCTCTAAAATAACCCTAATTTTCAGAGATGGCCAAATCAGGACTAATTTATCTGAAAAACAAGTCCAGTTTAACAAACTTGGCCTAATTATTTACATAAGCTCAGCAAGAACAGTGAGTGATCATATAGACCTTTCAGAATCTGCTTTGCTGGAACCTCTTATAAGAAATCTCTAGGTTGAACTTTTAGTAGCCTCTCCAGGCCAGAAGCTAAGCCATGTACTTGCCATTAGATATTCCTGTAATACTTCTCAATTTGGGTGAATTCCTCTTCCTGAGGTCCCCAAAGTATCCTGAGTTTCCTACACCTGCCAGGAAGTGGTATTCTTTACTCACCTGGTGAGGCTGCTGGGAACTCCATAATCAAGGTATCAGGCCAACAGTTCCAAAGGGCTTTATGGCTCCAAGTTTCATAAAGTCAACTTTAGTTCCTTTAAGCTGCCTGGTCATATCTGAGTATATGCATGTCTTTCTCAAATATGACATTCCAGTCAAAGGCTTGGTAAAATAACCCATGTTTCCAATGGTGTCCTGTTACAAGGAGAACAGATTCTTATTGAACTTATGCAAATGACTGATTGCCATGGAGGAAAGAATACTTACTGAGGCCTTTTGAGTTTTAGAGGGTTCAGATAGAGAGAAAAGTTGAATACTTTGATTTGTTTACAAATGAGTATTTTTACATTTCTGTAAGTCACAGATAACTTAAGTAAAATTTTCCTTACTGTGGAAGAGCAAACATTAGAGAAGCAGCAATGTTTCAAACAACAGTCACAACACTATAATCTTTTAATTTAAATCTTTTAAAGAGCTAATCATTTAGTATGCAGCTTTACTTAGTTCTGGAAATTCTTTCCCATTTCAGTTTTAGGATTTTCAAGATATTGAACACCTGTATTTGTCCTGTAAGTCCTTTATATGAATATCCTTTAAGGTGAAACTCATTTTACAAGAGAATTAATACAATTATAAATGATAAAACCTCAGAAATGATATGATAAAATAGTTGATGAAATGAGAGTTTACAATTTAGCTGGCAAGGAAATCAGGTTATTTCTGTGACACAAAGCACTTCAATAATTAAATATCAAGTGATGACCTTATCAAAACATTAAAATTTTAGGAAATGAATAGAACACCTAGAAGCTTTATAGCATTTACCCAAATGCAACCCAAGGTTTATCATTTGTTTAGCAATACTTCCTGAGTAACTTAGCATACCAAGGAAAAGCCTAATGAGTTAAAGAGATTTCATTTACAATTTACATCTTGTCAACATTTTCTAAAATCTTAGAAAGTTTTAAAGCACATGTCTAAATATAATTAGGGATGTTAAAGACCTCATATAGGCAAAATGTGGAAAATGGTTTTTCTGGACAGGCAAAGAAGAAACAGCTGTTTACATTTTCCTCTTAACAACAGATCAATTAACCTAAGAAAACATTGTTCCTTTGAATAGAGAGAAAACCAGCTTCCTATACCAGTGTCTTTTTAAAATTCATCTCAATCTTAGTCCTTCATGACCCACTTAAAATTCTTTTTTCTGAAGATTTCCCTTCACAAACCTTCTACAACTTTCCTTTGCATTTAGGTTTTGTCCCAAGCCATTTCCTTCCAAACAACCATCTCATTTAGGACAAAATTACCTTCTTTTCCTTCAACAAAATGCATTCCCATTCCTTTTATCTTTCTTACATATCTCCTACTTTACCACATACAGAGTTGTTTCCCTTATTTCCATCAGTCATAGTTACAGTTAGCAGAATGTTGTACTCTTAGAAACACCTTAATATCTAGTGATGGCTAAGTATTAACCATTTGTGAACTGTTACAACAGAATTCTTTAGATGGCACATTTATGAATCAGTTAAGCAAAAGACATATTTACCAACAAATTCAAATATTCTTAGTTTCTTTGCAGTAAGAAATCAAAGCACAAACCTACATCCAGTACTCAATGCTTTAGCACTTTATCCTATTTGGAAAACACCTAGATGTCCAACAAATTTAATTCCATTTGTCATCCAAGGAAAACTTTAAACTTTCAGGTTACCAAAGACTTTGAAAGCTATCTCAACAATTACCCATGAAAATTTTGAGACAGACGATTAACCATCAGTTTAGTCATTTCTTTGCTAACAAATTTCAACAAGTAAGAGCTTATTTGACCTTCAGTAAACCTTGATAGAAGTTTCATGTTTACTGCTGATAAGTTAAAAGATATGTTTATCTTAATTAAGCCAACAAACTTAACTTAGTTTAAATACTGATTTACGTTCCACCTGGGCCCACCCCACTTTCAATGTTTACCTAAGTCACAGGTAGGGGAATCTGGAGTGGGAGGTGTTAGGTCCAGGGGGTGCTCTTCTTGCTCTTTGACAGTGAAGAGAGGGGGAGCCATGGTGCAGGAGGCACCAGGGATGGTCTAGAGGCCAGTTATGTAGGCCATATCCAAGTTGGTCCAGAAACAGGAGAAGGGGAGACAGGAGAAAGTGCTGCCAGAAGGCAGAGAAAGGGTTCCTGGCTTTTAGATCTTGTCAGCTCCAACAGAGGAGCAGACACCATGCTTTCCCACCAATAAGGGAAAAGGGTTAGGCAGTCCACATGGGGCCAGAGAAGCCAGGGAATTTCCCTGAAACAAAGGAATCTTCAGCAGCTGCATGGGAATATTTCTTAAAGTCCCTATCCTGAAGGACACCTGGGTGCCTCTTAGCTTTAGTGACTCCATATAAACCCCAGACTGGCACTCCAAAGGGGCTCTCCTTAGACCCTATGAGGTCACCAGAGAAGCAGGTTAGGGCCAATCAGACTCCATAGGCTTCTGAGGACCGTAAGGTTGCCCGCCCATGGAGTCACAGACTCAGACCACCTGACAAACCAGGTCAAACTGCACATTCACTCCCGCAGTCACACTGAAGTTATTATAGTTTCGCCCCACCCCCAGCCCCCAGCGCCCCAGGAGGTCCTGACCTGTGGAATTTCTTTTGGAAATTCCTTCCTGTCCCCCCTTATCGTGGGGAGGGGGGTGGTTGGGGGGGGAGGAGGGGTCCTGACCTGAAGGACCTCCCCCTTAGGAGTGAAGTGAATGGAAACCCCCAGGCCCCAGCTTTCCTGTCCACTGCTCTCCACCACCCCTGTTGAGGCAGAAAAAGACCAAATGGCCATCCCACCCAGCCAAGAAAAGAAAACAAGTTCCCCAGGATGACCCAGCACTCTCCTGAGATGCCTCTGCACAGATCACACTTCCACATAAAGGGGACCAATCGGCCCTGAGAGACGGCAAACAACATCCCACCACCATCCCCCATCACCTGCAAACACAAAAACTCACCCCTAACCCTGCTGGGCGCCCAGCCCACTGGGGAAAACAAAACTATGCAAGACCTCTAAGAGGTCTCTGGGAGGTGATCAGTCTCCCCTTCCACCCTCAGGGGTGGGCCTGACTGGGTCCTAGGGGCCCCAGGCCTTACTGGAATCCAGTGTAAAAGAATATAAATGTAGGGCACCTGGGTGGCTCAGTGGGTTAAAGCCTTTGTCTTCAGGTCATGATCCCAGGGTCCTGGGATCGAGTCCCCCATCAGGCTCTCTGCATAGCAGGGAGCCTGCTTCTTGGTCTTTCTCTGCCTACTTGTGATTTCTCTCTCTGTCAAATAAATAAATAAATAAATCTTTAAAAAAAAGTACATAAATCCTTTAAAAAAAGAATATATAAATGTATTATTTTTATTAATGTATATCAATACATAGAAATAATAAAAGGTACATTATAAACATGGATACAAAATAAGTGGGTCAAAGTGTCACTTAAAAAAAGTGTATATATCTTTAGGGTAAATACCCAGTAGTGCAATTGCTCTATTTTCAATAGCTCTGTTTTCAATTTTTGAGGAACCTCCATGCTGTTTTCCAGAGTGGTTGCACCAGCTTGCATTCCCACCAACAGTGTAGGAGGGTTCCCCTTTCTCCACATCCTCGCCACCATCTGTCATGTCCTGACTTGTTCATTTTAGCCATTCTGACTGGTGTGAGGTGGTATCTCATTGTGGTTTTGATTTGTATTTCCCTGATGCCCAGTGATGTGGAGCACTTTTTCATGTGTCTGTTGGCCATCTGGATGTCTTCTTTGCAGAAATGTCTGTTCATGTCCTCTGCCCATTTCTTGATTGGATTATTTGTTCTTTGGGTGTTGAGTTTGCTAATCTCTTTATAGAGTTTGGATACTAGCCCTTTAACTGATATGTGAATTGCAAATATCTTTTCCCACTCTGTCAGTTGTCTTTTGGTTTTGTTGACTGTTTCCTTTGCTGTGCAAAAGCTTTTGATCTTGATGAAGTCCCAATAGTTCATTTTTCCCTTGCTTCCCTTGCCTTTGGCGTTGTTCCTAGGAAGAAGTTGCTGCGGCTGAGGTCGAAGAGGTTGCTGCCTGTGTTCTCCTCAAGGATTTTGATGGATTCCTTTCTCACGTTGAGGTCCTTCATCCATTTTGAGTCTATTTTCGTGTGTGGTGTAAGGAAATGGTCCAATTTCATTTTTCTGCATGTGGCTGTCCAATTTTCCCAACACCATTTATTGAAGAGGCTGCCTTTTTTCCACTGGATATTCTTTCCTGCTTTGTCGAAGATTAGTTGACCATAGAGTTGAGGGTCTATTTCTGGGCTCTCTATTCTGTTCCATTGATCTATGTGTCTGTTTTTGTGCCAGTACCATACTGTCTTGGTGATGACAGCTTTGAAATAGAGCTTGAAGTCTGGAATTGTGATGCCACCAACTTTGGCTTTCTTTTTCAATATTACTGTGACTATTCAAGTTCTTTTCTGGTTCCATATAAATTTTAGGATTATTTGTTCCATTTCTTTGAAAAAATTGGATGGGATTTTGATAGGCATTGCATTAAATGTGTAGATAGCTTTAGTGATCCGAAGGGGCACGTGTACCCGAATGTTTATAGCAGCAATGTCCACAATAGCCAAGTTATGGAAAGAATCTAGATGTCCATCAACAGATGAATGGATAAAGAAGATGTGGTATATATATACAATGGAATACTATGCAGCCATCAAAAGAAATGAAATCTTACCATTTGCGACGACATAGATGGAACTAGAGCGTATTATGCTTAGCGAAATAAGTCAACTGGAGAAAGACAACTATCACATGATCTCCCTGATATGAGGAAGTGGAGATGCAACGGGGGTGGGGGTTAAGGTGGTAGGAAGAGGAAAAATGAAATAAGATGGGATCAGGAGGGAGACTAACCAAAAGAGACTCTTAATGTCATAAAACTGAGGGGGGTGGGGAGGGAGAGGGGTTGGGAGAGGGTGGTGGGGTTACATTATATGTTTAAATAAAAAAGCTTAAAGAAAAAAAAACTATAGATCAAGAACAGAAGAAAAAGAAATAGTGAAGTATACCTTTCTCAACAGCTGCTAATAGCATTTATATAAAATGTCAACTTACCTACTTTTGCAAAACATACACTACTGGAAAGATTGATTAAAAAGCACTAGAATGAAAAAAAAGTGTATATATTATTTTTAAAAGTATATCAATGGAAAAACATGTTTGTTAACTTTTAATGCCATTATATGTATTGTAAGAGTTAAAAGCTTTTACATATTCTTGTTTAAATTCTTAAGTAACTACAGAATGGCTAAATATGTTCAGGATCCTTTGTGCATAAAAATCAATTATTTAGAGTTACCTAGCAAGCCAAATACATTTGACCTTTGAACAAAACAGGTTTAAACTACACGGGTCCTCTTATATGCAAATTTTTTTGCAGTACAGTACTGTGAGTGTATTTTCTTTTCATTATGATTTTAATAAAATTTTCCTTGCTCTAGGTTACTTTCTTGTTAGCATACAGTATATAATGCATATAATACAGAAAATGTGTTCATCAACTCTTTATCAACGCGTTATGGGTAAGGCTTCCATTCCATAGTAGGCTCTCAGTAGTTAAGTTTTGAGGGAGTCAAAGTTATGCACAGATTTTTGACTATGTGTAGGGTTAATGCCCTCAACCCCTGTGTTGTTCAAGGATCAATTAGAATTTATTGTGCTGTATATCTGTGGTTTTATAACATAGTGTGGTCTTACTTATAAAGGCATTAATTTATTAACTCACTGTAATACCCTGGGGGCAGGACATATTAACATGTTCAATAATATCTCAGCTTTCTATTATTCTACTTGTCATAGTACAAAAGAGCCTGGGTTACAACACTTGCTTCTTCAGTTCTCCTTTATAAATTTCCTTTTATTTTTTTTTACTCCATTTATTATTTACCCGAATTTTCTATCATTGTTTCTTTTGTTTAAATATTTTATTTCTATTTTTTTAAACAGGAAGCATGATTAATAAAATCTATATTGATATAGGAAATGGGTTGAAAATGGTTCTTAGCCTCTATCAATGGATTCTTAAATAAGTCACTTCTACTTACTGTGTCTCCACCACTTCCTAAAATGACAGGGAACTCTGTTCTGCTGATCTTCTAGGGTCCTGGAGACAAATTCTTGTTTGGGACTTAAAAAAAGCCAGTGGCTATAGCCATTAAAACTGTAGATTTATGTTAGATAATCTTATACAACAACTCATGAATAGCAACTGTTGGTTTATACGGACACACTGTTTTCCAAAGTGCTGTGAAAGGATTCTCATGGTTGTGCTGACAATGGAAATGTGTTAAGATAGCTTGGTGTTCTGGGTGCCAAGTTTTTTGTTATTTATTTAAGCCTACTGTGTCCTCTGTTAATTATGACCTGTCCCAAGCAATTGTAATTCATTTATTTGGTTCCCATTTTATTTATAGATATATTTTATAGCATTATTATAGCATCACATATATATTTTCTTATTTGTTCTTATTTATCACACTCACCAAACATTGGCTTATAGGTGAGTAGAAATCTATCTTAATAAACTTTGTATTCCCAAATATAGTAATGTATATTTATTGCATTATTTGAGAATATTTAATTTGAGTACCATAAAACAAAAAACAAAACAAAACAAAAAACCCAAGAAGACAAATGGAGCAGATGAAAGTCATGTGATGCAATAAACATAGGGAATAAATTGATAAGTAGCTTATAAGATATAGGCATCATTCATCAGTTATGGTAAATACGGATAACAAATAAGTTGTAGGAGATGTTAAAGAACATATTAAGGAGGTCATGTGTTGTGATGAGCACTGGGTCTTACGCACAACTAATGAATCATTTAACACTACATTAAAAAGTAGTGATGTACTATATGTTGGCTAACTGAACTTAATACAAAATTTTTAAAAAAGAACATATAAAAGATCAAATACATGGAATATGTAATAGAATAAGCAAAAATGTTACTTATAGATAAGAAAGAAAAAAAAAAAAGAAGTCCTAAGACATGATATGTCATGTCCAAAATGGTGGCTGGGTAGTACCTAAATCACCACCTTTTAATGACATCCCTTGTGATTTCATTCTGGTCACACTTATTCTTAGAACAAGAAATACAGGTAAAAATCATAGATACTTAGCATTCTTATTGATAACTTAGAGCTGTGGCCATGCATACATGATGCTGTATGACTGATAAAGTGTGAGTTGGCCCCAGGTACCTTTCATCTGTGGGGTTCTCTTGCTCAAACTTCAACTCTGGTCTTCCTAATGCCATCAGCAGAGGGACAGAACAGAGTAGTTATTGCATAATGCGGCATTCAGATACTGCAGGGCCTTCTCCCCACTTGTACACTAGTGTAAGTATGTTAACCAACGCCCTCTCTGATCTCCTACTTCTCACCATGTACTTTAAATTGACTAAGTTAACCATGTGATTTGTGACTCTTAAATTTGTTCTGTGAACATTTCTGTTCAAAACTTGCTTAGTTTGTCTGGTAGTGTATTTTGACACTATCAATGCATCAACAAAAATTGTCCACAAGATAGAAGTTATAAATCACTTAAAAATTACTGACAAAGATTTTTTTTCTTTGTTTGTTTGTTTCCAAAGATTTTATTTATTTGACAGAGAGAGACACAGCGAAAGAGGGAACACAAGCAGGGGGAGTGGGAGAAGGAGAAGCAGGCTTCCCACTGAGCAGAGAGCCCAATGCGGGACTCGATGATCCCAGGACCCTGGGATCATGACCTGAGCCGAAGGTGACTGCTTAACAACTGAGCCACCAGGCGCCCCTGACATAGGCTTTTTGAATTAAACCAAATTCCACCCTATTCAATTTGCTCTGCATGCAACAGATACTTAATTTGCTTCTACCTCTATACTCTCTCTTGAACCATTGAATGAACTCGAATTAATTTACCACTTGATTTTCCTACACCTATTCTCTTTTTTAGGTTTAACATCATGTCTACGTTTAATGGCACCCACTACCAGCCACCCTTCTTCCTTTTTTCAGGAATCCCAGGGCTAGAGGAGTCTCACATCTGGATCTCTATCCCCCTGGGCATCATGTATATAATTGCCATCCTGGGGAACAGCATCATTATTCACATAATAAACAAGAATCCCAGCCTTCTTGAGCCTCAATATGTGTTATTGTCCCTGTTGGCAGCCACTGACATAGGCATGTCAGCATCTATACCACCTACTGTACTTAATGTCTTTCTTCTCAACCACAGAGTTCCATGGTTGTCTGGCTCAGATGTTCTTCATTCACACTTTCTCTTCCATGGAGTCAGCCATCCTGTTGGCCATGGCTTTTGACTGCTTTGTTGCCTTGTGCAACCCACTGTGCTACACTGCTATCCTGACTCATTCCTACATTACTTAGATGGGATTGCCTGCTGTGGCTCGAGGAATGGCACCGATGGATCCCTTGCCCATCCTGCTCAAATGGCTTCCCTTCTGTAGGAACATCATCTTATCCCACTCATTCTGCTTCTGCCCTCATGTGATGAAGCTAGCTTGTGAATCCATTCGTGTAAATATCATTTATGGGCTGGCTTTGGTTCTCTGCTCCTTTGGTATTGGCTCTGTCTTTATTATTCTGTCTTATACTTTGATCTTGAAGATAGTTCTGGGCATTGTTTCCAGGGAAGGACAACTTAAGGCATTCAACACATGAGTCTCCCATATTGTCACTTTCCTCATTTTCTATGTCCCACTTAGCCTTAGCCCTGATCCACAGGATAGGTAAATAACACTCCCCTCTCCCCCATGTCATGATGTCCAACATTTTCCTTTTCCTCATACTTGTCCTTAACCCTCTGGTTTACAGTGTGAAAACAAAACAGATTAGAAGGACACTATGTAGACTGTACTTAAGGTAGGATGATGCAACAGAGTGGGATTCCCTTTGAGGGCCTGAATGGAAGGTACCAGGGATATTGAAAAGAAAAAAAAAAAAAAAGGACCATGTGGGTTGAGGCACTTTCTTTGGTACATCTCTATATGGTTTTACCATAATATTTCTAGAAATATAATAGTATTCCCTTCTAGTTTGAAATATTAGATTAAGAAAGATTCCTAAAGTTCCTTTCACTTTCACTTATATTTCTCATTTCTTGTGTTTACACCACTTACCTATGATCCCATTTCTATCTGAACAACCCTACAGATATTTCTATTTGAGACTCCCTCTTATATAGCTATATGGCTAAAATCTGATTTAAAATAAAGTATTTATATTGTTATAGAGACATTTGTTATCTTTGGGAAGTTTGAGATTTTATAGAGGGAAATATTCCCAATGAGAGAAAGGAAGGTTTAGTTTCATAATTTTTATTTAAATCTGTTTATATTTTATGCTTCTTTGAAACCATGCCAATATAAGCTCCATATAACACAAAAATTCAGTGAAAGATTAAGACAAAAATACAGCAAAGCAGGTACCTAAAATCTACCATTTATGTAATGTACACTCGATTTTCCTAGGTTGTATGAATTTAGATTTCATATTTAGTTGAATATATAAGTATAGAGTGCTTAAGCTAAAATCAAGACTGTAACTTATCTGTTATATATCCAGGGATCATAGTGACCCAAATCTTTATGCCTCAGTGTCCCCATCAATGAAAAGAAGTTAATAATGTTATCTACTTTGTAAGGACATTACAAGAAGAAATGTGGTAATTTATTTAATATCTTTATAACAATGTCAGACATATTGCAAATGGTCAATAAATATTAACCACTTTATTATAGGTCAAAAATATGGTAGAGGACAAAGACCAAGCCAGAATTCAAACAAAAATCCAAAAGAACAAAGGCTTTTATGATTCAGATGGTGATATCAAAGGTGACCAGAAAATGAAGGGGGAGGGAATCAGAGAGGTAGATGAACCATGAGAAACTGTGACCTCCGAGAAACAAACTCAGAGTTTTAGAGGGGATGGGGGTGGGGGGATGGGTTGACTTCCTTCAGCAGTCAGAATATAACCTTATTTGTTCTCAGTATGAAATGGGAAATAAAACAACAGCTAAATAAAGTATGAATTCTGAATGAGTAAACAAGAGGAGTAACAATAACCATTTCTCAGATCCTTACATATTATTCTTTGCAGACAGCTCCTTTATCTTTTATTAAAAGTCGGAATGTTCAGACATTAGACAGTATCTGGCTACAAGCAGTAGACAGATAATACGCATACAGTCATAAATGTATCATCAATTTTGAATTTTCACCCTTTAATTTAAAACAACCTTGTCAGTCAAGAATCAGGTGACATCCTGTTTTCTTTATAAAATTAATCCCTCATTGATCTTTTACAATCCAGAGTTAGACTCCTCAATTTCGCACATGGGGCAATGTGATTTTCATCTGACTCATACACCAAATACACTGAGCTTGGTTTCCTGTTGCCATTTCTCCGTACCACTACCAAACAATCATCATTCAGGACCACAGTTTTGATCATTTATTCAAGCATTCTGCCTCTCTCTCCCTCCTTAGTTAGGCTGGGTATTTCTTGAGGTGGAAACCAAAGTATTTTTTATTTTTGAATTAATGGTACCTTGCATACTGCTTGGCACACAGTAGCTCTTGAATAGCATTTTTTAATTGGTCGCCCCTCCTGATACGGAGAAAAATCATTCCCCAGCAATAACACGTTGCACCCAAAATCGCTTGCGTAAGGCAGCCTGGATCTGCTGGGATTTGAGACTATATACAAGAGGGTTGAGCAGTGGTGTCATAAGGAGATAGGCATTACTCATGGTGGTATATAGAATTGGAGAAGTGTCCCGGGTATAGCGATGCAGCACTGCTAAACTGATGAGGGGCAGGTAAAACACAAGCACTGTGCATATGTGGCAGGCACAGGTATGCAGCGATCTCCAGTTTCTGTCTTGAGTCTTTAGCTTCATAATAGTGCCCAATATCTTCATGTATGAAGTTATGATGAAGACCACATCCACTGCAAACGTGCAGAGTACAAAAACCAATCCATAGGCACTACTGAAAGAGACATCCCCACAGGCCAGGTTCAGCACATCTGGGTAGTAGCAATACGAGTGTGAGAGAATATTAGCCCCACAGAAAGGAAAGGTCCTAAGGAAAAAAGGCAGAGGAGCCAGGAGAGTGGCACCTCGTACAAGGGCGGCCCCACTAAGGCAGACAACAGTAGAGTGGGTAAGGATCCTGGTATAGTTTAGTGGAGCACAGATAGCTACCAATCGGTCAAAAGCCATGGCCACCAGGACACCTGATTCTACTGAGGAGAGAGTGTGGATGAAGAACATTTGAGTTAGGCAGGCATCCAGGCCGACATGGCGGGCATCAAACCAGAAGACAGCCAAGACACTAGGCATTGTAGACAATGAAAGGCCTAGGTCAGTAAGGGCAAGCACAGCCAAAAAATAGAACTGAGGTTCATGAAGATTCTGCTCTGTTGTTACTAGGATAAGCAGAAGAGCATTACCCACAAGGGCTGTGAGGTACAGGACACAGAAGGGGATGGAGATCCATATATGTGCAGCCTCCAGACCAGGAATACCAATGAAGGAGAAAGTGGGCCAATTAGAGGCAGTGCTATTAAAAGCCAACATGATAGGATGTGTGTAGGACAGTAGTCCAAGATGCTTGCAAACCTGTAAAGGAGAAACAATGTGTCAGGAAATTTGAAAGCCAAATTTAAAGTAATTAATGCACAGAATGATCAAATTAAGACATGGGGAACTCAAAATTGAGTTTAAATTTTTAGCTTCATAATTATTTTTTTGGTGTGTGGATGGCAACTAAGCATATGGAAAGATGTTCACCATCATTATTTATTAAGTAAATATAATTTCTCATTCAATTCAATAAGATACAATTAATAGAATGGCTAGAATTAAAAAGACTGAAAATGCTATATGTTGGTGATAATGTGAACAACTGGAACTCTCATACAGGGAATGTAAATGGTACAGCCTCTTGGGAACACATTTTGGCAGTTTTCTTATAAAGTTACACACACAGTTCTTGTACAGTTAGCATCATCCAGAAACTTCCCTTATAAGAGTTTTCCCAAGAGAAATAAAAACTCATATTCACACAAAGGCTTGTACACATTTATTCATAGCAGCTTTATTCATAATAGCAAAAATAAAACAAAACAGAAAGAAACCAAATATACAACCACTACTGATTGGACAAACAAACTGTGGCCAATCCATATACTTTAAATCAAAACGGAAGAAATTACTGATAGATCCAACATGAATGGATCACTTATGCCATGTGAAAGAAACAAACATAAAAGATCAAATGCTGTATCACCTCATTTATATGAAATTCTAGAAGGGACAACATCATAGTGATAGTTGATCAGAGGTTTCAGAGGTGAACTGGGAGTGGAAGGGATTGGTTGCAAACAGGCAGAACTATCTTTTTGGGAGATGAAAATGTCCCATACCATGACTGATCACATGACTTTATATGCTTTTTAAAATTCATCAAATTCTACTATTAAAATTGGTCATTTTATTTTAAGTGAGTTCCACCTCAATAAAGTTAACCAAAAATATAAGATTTGTGTATGAAGGATAACTTTTTAATTATTTTAAATCTATAGTTCATCAAAAAGTATCTCTTTAGGATGTCTTCTCCAAATCCTTCCTTTCAACTCATTCATAAAGGACCTGTGACTATTGTTTGTGAAATAACTTGACCCCATTACCAGAAATATATAATATCTGAGATGAGTGCCAGGCTGTTTTTCCACACATTCACCTGACTCTGGTCTAAATGGTCCACATCCCATACTGAAAAAAATTAAAAAAAAACTTTATGTCCTCTTTAACATTTTTGTCAACAGTGTCTTCAAAGAGCTGTAATACCGTACATGCATCCTATCCCTTAGAAATCTGAACCTGCCTTTGTACAAAAAACATAGCTTCTTTATTTCAAATTGATTTACATATCTGCTCCTCTTCTTTTCTGAGTCATATACAATTTCTGAGTACTCCGAAGGTTTCAGTTAATTCCCAAATTTTCATACTCAACCCAGATGGGTTTTCTGAATATATATTCAGCTGACCCATAGATATCTCTACCCATATGTTTCAAAGGAAATTCAAGTATATACCCTAAGCATAAAAGCTAATTTAACCCCTATTGATGCTTACCACTTTTTCCTGTGCTTTCTTCAGAAATATCCCTCTCTATTACATGCCTTGTGAATTTCTTTTTGGTCTTAAAATTAATCATAAATTTAATTCAACTAGAAAGTATTCCCTAATCCTTTCAAGAAGAATTAAACAAACTTCATTCCCTGGTACCTGTTAATGTTTCTATCATTAAACCCACAAAGTTTTGAATTTGTGATTATTTTTCTGCCCTGTGGAGTAGTCTGTAAGTACTTGAGATTACAAGCTGCTTTATTTCTCATAATGAGATTTTTTTCTGAAAAATCATATGTATTATGATAAACAATTTATATAAGCAAGTGATTGACTTCTTTAAGACAGATTGAGGTAAATTGCTTAACCCCACTAAATCTCAGGGTTGTTTTCTTTCCAGTAAATTTGTAATAATGTTACTATATTAAATGGTTCTGTGAGGATTAGTTGTGTGAGGTAGAGAAAAAGCATGCCACACACTCACTTCCTAAAACTTACCAATCAGCATTTGTTTTTTAGCTTTCATAATACTTAACCCAATACAAATGTATGTATAAGTGAATTGTAAACATTAGAAAAATCCTATATTAACTTCATTAGGACACACAGATATCAATGTGAAATATTAAAATATTTCTGCAAAATAATAAAATCTCACATTATTTTATAGGCTAAAATTTCATATTAAAATCTTGTATTGATTTTATTAAACATTATAGTATATCAGAGAAGTGATATGTGTATATAAACTAAATTATACACAGAAATATCTAGCTATCCCATCTTTTCCATGTGTTGTTCATATTTTGAAAGATCAGTAAAGAAAACAATAAGGTCATAGTTGATCACACCAATATTCCAGGTCAAAAATAGAAGCTTGACTGTATGTTGGATAAAGAAATGGAGCAGCACAAACATAGATAGAGAGGCAGAAAAAGACAGGGTACAGAGGGAAAGAATGGAAGAAAACAAGAAAAAAAAAAGAGGGAGGGAAAGAAAAGGAGGAAAGAAGAAAGGTAAAATTTTAGAAAAAATTAATTAAAGTAGAGTTGATACCTGGCCCGTTTTCATATACTAGTGGAGAAGTCAATACATATTTCCTAGATCCCAGTACTTGGATTTCTATAAGAAAATAAACTAAATGATCAATATAAATATTATATGTAAAATAATGTACATCTAATGATATATGAATATTGAGTGCATTATATGTGTGTGTATATGTGTATGTATTTTTCCCTTCAAAGTCCAACCAGAAGCTATGTTCATACACAAATTTTTTAAAAGGTTTCACTTTGATTTTTTAAAGGCTCTATCTTAAACAGGTACAAATGAGAAATGCCCCTAGTAGTAGTAGGTATCGAGGAGGGCACGTATTGCATGGAGCAGTGGGTGTGGTGCATGAACAATGAATCTTGGAACACTGAAAAAATAAACTAAAATTTAAAAAGAAAAAAGAATATATAAAACATCTAGTTAAAAAAATATCCTGCACTTACACATAAACCCCTACATAAAGATTGCAGAAACTCAGAAAAGTAAACCAGTTTAAAAGATAACAACATATGTACCACCTACATTTAGCAGAATTAACATTTTGCCATATATTTTCAGATAACAGTTTGTAAAGGAATAAAATGTTACAATACAAAAAAAAGCCCCACACTCATTCACATTTGTCTTTTATGCATGTATCTTAGTTATTAGCATAAAAGCTTCTTGCTTTACCACAACTCAAGCTTCAAACAAGTTGAATATAATTCACTTGATTCCAGCTTTTTAATCCTACTTTCATTATTATATATTATTTTATACATAAATATAATATATTATAAATGTTACTTATAAATAAATATACATATTTATAAATGTTACATGATTATATATAAATGAATCATTATTTAAAATATATAAATATAACATATTTATAGTATAATAATTATAAATGAAATTAGTTATGTATAAATAAAATAAATCCATTATTTGGTCAAGGAAAAGACCTAACTCTAAATCCATATCAGCTGCTGGAAGTTTTATTTTTCTTCTTTCCCCTTGGAAGTTACATTATGTTATGTTATATTATGTTATGTTGTTCTGTTATACTATCTTTTGTCAATTATGTACTTTTTAATGAGAACTTTGTTTGTGTCAGGTACCATTCCAAGTTGGAGAATCAAATAAAACAGCACTATGAAAGAAACGAAATTACTGTGGTTTAAAAATTGGCTTTGTCATTCACCCTTATGTACCCCAGAGGGTTATTTAATCTTTCTGAGGACTAATACTCCTATTGTCAAGATATGGATAATCATTTTAGAAAGATTAAACAGAAAGCAGAAGAAGAGCTTATTATAATGCTGACAGAATTGAAAGGAAAACTTACAAAAGTTACTGTGGACTACTTACTGTGTTGAGGTCTGCTTCAGAGGTATATACCTAATTCATGTTCATATCTAAATCATTCCATATATGTTAACTTGGGAATGCTGGCAAAGGCTTCACTGATGAGCTGGAATTTAAGGAGAATTCTAAGGAAACATCAGTTTGGGAAAAGCAAATATGCTTCCTGTGTAAAGGAACAATATTCCTTGTGTAATTCTGCAAAATTACTGTGACATTACAGAGAACATAGATTAGGAATATTATGGCATCTGGTATTACTAACACAGGGTTGAAGCTGTAGATCAACAAGACTCTTAACACTAGAATAGCTCTTCACCCAAGTCAACTTGACCATATATATATATGGTATATATATATATACCATACAAGTTTGGTATTCAAAACCAAACTTGTGTGTTTTGACAAAAAA